>JAQSVH010162185.1:0-21862 GCA_029448705.1 Adansonia digitata | reverse complement strand
TTATGAAACCAAAGAATCAATTCATTTATCTCAATGGGGAGAATGAATTTGTGATGCTTAATCATTAAAAGTAAGGACATTATTCTGTGAATTTGCGTTTATCCCAATTAAAATATAAACTTTAATTCTAAAAATGATAGAAAAAGAAGCTTTTCTTATGAAATCAAAGCATTAATATCATTTATCCTAATGAGGAGAATGCATTTATGGTGCCTAATCATGAAATGAAAAGAGATTATTACGTGAATCCATGTTCATCCAAATTGATAGATGAACTTTGATTCTAAAAAATGCAGGCCAGTGAAGTTTTTCTTATGAAACCAAAGAATCAATTCATTTATCTCAATGGGGAGAATGAATTTGTGATGCTTAATCATTAAAAGTAAGGAGATTATTCTGTGAATTTGCGTTCATTCCAATTAAAATATAAACTTTAATTCTGAAAATGATAGAAAGAGAAGTTTTTCATATGAAACCAAAGCATCAATATCATTTATCCTAATGAGGAGAACGTGTTTATGGTGTTCAATCATGAAAAGAAATGAGACTATTACGTGAATACGTGTTTATCCCAATTGGCAGATGAACTTTGATTTTAAAAAATGGTTGGAGGTAAAGTTTTTCTTATGAAACCAAATCATCAATTGATTCATCTAATTAAAGAGGATGAATTTATGTTGCCCAATCATTAAAAGAAAGGAATTTATTATGTGAATTCGTGATTGTCCTAATTGAAAGATGAACTTTAATTCTAAAAATGGTAGAAAAAGAACCAAAGCATTAATATCGTTTATCTCAGTAAGGAGAATGTCTTTATGATGCCCAATCCTGAAAAGAAAGGAGATTATTTTTTGAATCAATGTCTGTCCAAATCGATGAACGGACATTAATTCTAAAAATGATAGAAACAGAAGTTTTTCCTATGAAACCAAAACATCAATATCATTTATCCCAATGAAGAGAATGTGTTTATGGTTCCTAATCATGAAAACAAAGGAGTTTATTACATGAATCCGTGTTTATCCTAATTGATAGATCAACTTTGATTCTAACCAGTGGTGGAAAGTGAAGTTTTTCTTATGAAACCAAAGCATTAATATCATTTATCCCAATAAGGACAATGTGTTTATTGTTCCTAATCATGAAAACGAAGGAGATTATTATGTGAATCTGTGTTTATCCCAATTGACAAACAAACTTTGATTCTAGAAAATGGAGTGAAGCTTTTCTTATGGAACCAAAGCATCAATTCATTTCTCACAATGAGGAGAATGACTTTGTGGTTCCTAATTATTAAATGAATAGAGATTATTATGTAAATCCATTTTTATCTCAACTGAAAAATGAACTTTAATCCTAAAAATAGTAGAAAGAGATGTTTTTCTTATAAAACAAAAGCTTCAATTTCTTTTTTCCCAATGAGGGGAAGTGTTAATAGTGCTCAATCATGAAAAGAAAGGAGATTATTATGTGAATCCGTGATTGTCCAAATTGATGTACACATATTAATTCCAAAAATGGTAGAAAGAGAAGTTTTTCTTATGAAACCAAAGCAAGAATATCATTTCTCCCAATAAGGAAAATGTGTTTATGGTGCCTAATCATGAAAATAAAGGAGACTATTATGTCAATCAATGTTCATTCTAATTGGTAGACGAACTTTGATTCTAAAAAATGGTGCGAAGTAAAATTTTTCTGATGAAACCAAAGCATCAGTTCATTTAACCCAATGAGGTGGATGGATTTATGGTGCCTAATCATTAAAAGAAAGGAGTTTATTATGTGAATCCGCATTTATCCTAATTGAAAGACAAACTTTAATTCTAAAAATGGTAGAAAAAAAGTTTTTTCTTATGAAACCAAAGCATCAATATCATTTATCCAAGTGAGAAGAATTTGTTTATAGTGCCCAATCTTGAAAAGAAAATAGATTATTCCGTGAATCCAGTTTTATCCTAATTGGCATATGAACTTTGATTTTAAAAAATGGAGGAAAGTGAAGTTTTTCTTATGAAACCAAAGCATTAATTTATTTATCTCAATAAGGAAAATGAATATGTGTTGCCTAATCATTAAAAGTAAGGAGATTATTCTATGAATCCACGTTTATCTAAATTGAAAGATGAACTTTAATTTTGAAAATGGTAGAAAACGAAGTTTTTCTTATGAAACCAAAGCATCAAATCACTTATCCCAATAAGGAGAATGTGCTTATGGTGTCCAATCATGAAAAGAAAGGAGACTATTATGTGAATTCATGTTTATCCTAATTAACAGATCAACTTTGATTTTAAAAAATGGTTAGAAGTAAAGTTTTTCTTATGAAACCAAATCATCAATTCATTTATCCTATGAAGAGGATGAATTTGTATTGCCTAATCATTAAAAGAAAAAAGTTTATTATGTGAATCCACATTTATCCTAATTGAAAAATAAACTTGAATTCTAAAAATGGTAGAAAGAGATATTTTTCTTATGAAATCAAAACTTCAATATCTTTTATCCCAATGAGGAGAATGTGTTTATGGAGCCCAATCATGAAAGGAAATGAGTTTATTATATGAATCCATGTTTGTCCAAATTGATGAATGAACATTAATTCTAAAAATGGTAGAAAGAGAAGTTTTTCTTTTGAAACCAAAGCATCAATTTCATTTATCCCAATAAGGAAAACGTGTTTATGGTGCCCAATCATGAAAAGAAAGGAGATTATTATATGAATCCATGTTTGTCCAAATTAACGGACGGACATTAATTCTAAAAATGGTAGAAAGAGAAGTTTTTCTTATGAAACCAAACCATTAATATCATTTACCCTAATAAGGAGAATATGTTTATGGTGCCTAATCATGAAAAAGAAGAAGGCTATTATGTGAATCCATTTTTATCGCAATTGACAGATGAACTTTGATCCTAAAAAATGGTAGGAGTAAAGTTTTTCTTATAGAACCAAAGCATCAATTCTTTTATCCTAATGAGGGGAATGAATTTATGGTGCCCAATCATTAAAACGAAGGAGATTATTATGTGAATCCATGTTTATCATAATTGAAAAATGAATTTTAATTCTAAAAATGCTGGAAAGAGATGTTTTTCTTATGAAACCAAAGCTATGTGTTTATGTTGCCCAATCTTGAAAAGAAAAGAGATTATCATGTGAATCCGTGTTTGCTCAAATCGATGAACGAATATTAATTCTAAAAGCGGTAGAAAGAGAAGTTTTTTATGGAGTCAAAACATCAATTCTTTTATCCCATTAAGGACAATGTGTTTATGGTGCCTAGCCATGAGAGGAAAGGAGATTATTATGTGAATCTGTGTTTGTCTAAATCGACGGATGGACATTAATTCTAAAAATGCTAGAAAGAAAAGTTTTTCTTAGGAAACCAAAGCATCAATATCATTTATCCCAATGAGGAAAATGTGTTATGGTGCCCAATCATGAAAAGAAAGATGATTACTTGAATCTATGTTTATCCCAATTGACAGATCAATTTTGATTGTAGAAAAATGGTGAGAAGTGAAGTTTTTCTTGTGAAACAAAAGTATCAATTCATTTATCCCAATGAGGAGAATGCATTTCTATTGCCTAATCATTAAAAGAAATGAGATTATTATGTGAATTTGTGTTTATCCCAATTTAAAAATAAACTTTAATTCTAAAAATAATCGAAAGAGATGTTTTTCTTATGAAACTAAAGCTTCAATATCTTTTGTCCCAAAAAGGAGAATGTGTTTATGGTGCCTAATCATGAAAAAAAAGAAGACTATTACGCGAATCCATAGTTATCCTAATTGACAGATGAACTTTGATTTTAAAAAATGGTAGGAAGTGAAGTTTTCCTTGTGGAACTAAAGCATTAATTCGTTTATCCGAACGCAGAGAATGAATTTGTGGTGTCCAATCATTAAAAGAAAGGAGATTATTATGTGAATACATGTTTATCCCAATTGAAAAATGAATTTTAATTCTAAAAATGATAGAAGGAGATGTTTTTCTTCTGAAAACAAAGCTTCAATATCATTTATCCCAATGAGGATAATGTGTTTATGGAGCCCAATCTAGAAAAGAAAGGAGATTATTCTGTGAATCCATATTTGTCCAAATCAACGAATGAATATTAATTCTAAAAATAGTAGAAAGAGAAGTTTTTCTTATGAAACCAAAGCACCAATTCTTTTATCCCAATAGGAAGAATGTGCTTATGGTGCCCAATCATGAAAAGAAAGGAGATTGTTATATGAATCCGTGTTTGTCTAAATTGACGGACGCATATTAATTCTAAAAATGGTAGAAAAAGTAGCTTTTCTTATGAAACCAAAGCGTCAATATCATTTATCCCAATGTGGAAACAGTGTTTTGGTGCCCAATCATGAAAAGAAAAGAGATTATTACATGAATTCATGTTTATCCCAATTGACAGATGAACTTTGATTCTAAAAAATGGTGAGAAGTAAAGTTTTTCTTATGAAACTAATGCATCAATTCATTTATCCCAATGAGAAGAATGAATTTGTGGTGCCTAATCATTAAAAAAAAAGAGATTATTATGTGAATCCATATCTGTCCCAATTTAAAAATGAACTTTAATTCTAAAAATGATAGAAAAAGATGTTTTTCTTATGAAATCAAAGCTTCAATATCTTTTATCTCAATGAGGAGAAAGTATTTATGGTGCCCAATCTTAAAAAGAAAGGAGATTATTATGCAATTTCGTGTTTGTCTGAATCGACAAACGAACAGTAATCCTAAAAATGGTAGGAAAAAAGTTTTTCTTATGAAACCAAAGCACCAATATCATTTACATAATGAGGAGAATGTGTTTATGGTTTCCAATCATGAAAAGAAAAGAGATTATTATGTGAATCCATGTTTGTCCACATCAATGGATACACAGTAATTCTAATAATGGTAGAAAGAGAAGTTTTTCATATAAAACAAAAGCATCAATATCGTTTATCCTAATGAAAAGAATGTGTTTTTGGTCCCCAATCATGAAAAAAAGGATACTATTATGTGAATCCATGTTTATCCCAATTGATAGACGAACTTTGATTCAAAAAAAAAGGTGGGAAATGAAGTTTATCTTATGGAACCAAAGCATCAGTTCATTTATCCCAATGAAGAGAATGAATATATGCTATACAATCATTAAAAGGAAGGAGATTATTATATGAATCTATCTTTATGAAAGACAAATTTTAATTCTAAAAATGGTGGAAAAAGGTGTTTTTCTTTTGAAGCCAAAGCATCAATATCTTTTATCCCAATGAGGAGAATGTGTTTATGGTGCCCAATTTCGAAAAGAAAGGATATTATTATGTGAATCCACATTTGTCCAAATCAATGAATGAATATTAATTCTAAAAATGGTAGAAAAAGAAGCTTTTCTTATGAAACCAAAGCACCAATTATTTTATCCTAATAGGGAGAATGTGCTTATGGTGCCCAATCATGAAAAAAAAGGAGATTATTTTGTGAATCCATGTTTGTCTAAATTGACAGATGCATATTAATTCTAAAAATGGTAGAAATAGTAGTTTTTCTTATGAAACCAAAGCATCAATATCATTTATCCCAATATGGAGAATGTGTTATAGTGCTCAATCATGAAAAGAAAAGAGATTGTTACGTGAATCCATGTTTATCCCAATTGACAGATGAACTTTGATTCTAAAAAATGGTAGGAAGTGAAGTTTTTCTTATGAAACCAATGCATCAATTCATTTATCCCAATGAGAAGAATGAATTTGTGGTGCCTAATCATTAAAAGAAAGGAGATTATTATGCGAATCCATGTTTATCCCAATTTAGAAATAAACTTAAATTCTAAAAATGGTAGAAAAAGATGCTTTTCTTATGAAATCAAAGCTTCAATATCTTTTATCTCAATGAGGAGAAAGTATTTATAGTGCCCAATCTTGAAAAGAAAGGAGATTATTATGTAATTTTGTGTTTGTCTGAATCGATGAATGAATAGTAATCCTAAGAATGGTAGGAAGAAAAGTTTTTCTTATGAAACCAAAGCATCAATATCATTTATCGCAATGAGGAGAATGTGTTTATGGTTCCTAATCATGAAAAGAAAGGAGATTATTATGTGAATCCGTGTTTGTCCAAATTAATGGACGCACAGTAATTCTAATAATGGTAGAAAGAGAAGTTTTTCTTATAAAACAAAAGCATCAATATCATTTATCCCAATAAAAAGAATGTGTTTATGGTGCCCAATCATGAAAAAAAAGGAGACTATTATGTTAATCCATATTTATCCCCATTGACAATTGAACTTTAATTCACAAAAAAAGGTGGGAAAGGAAGTTTATCTTGTGGAACCAAAGCATCAATTCATTTATCCCAATGAATAGATTGGATATCTACTATATAATCATTAAAAGGAATGAGATTATTATGTGAATCTATCTTTATGAATGACAAATTTTAATTCTAAAAATGATGGAAAGAGGTGTTTTTCTTATGAAACCAAAGCATCAATATCTTTTATGCCAATGAGGAGAATGTGTTTACAGTCTCCAATCATGAAAAAAAAAAGATTATTATGTGAATCAGTGCTTGTCCAAATCAACGAATGAATATTAATTCTAAAAATGGTAGAAAGAGAAGTTTTTCTTTTGAAACCAAAGCACCAATTCTTTTATCCCAATAGGGAAAATGTCCTTATGGTGCCCAATCATGAAAAGAAAAAAGATTATTATCTGAATCCATGTTTGTCTAAATTGACAGACGCATATTAATTCTAAAAATGGTAGAAAAAGTAGTTTTTCGTATGAAACCAAAGCATCAATATCATTTATCCCAATGCGGAGAATGTGTTATAGTGCCCAATCATGAAAAAAAAAGAGATTATTACATGAATCCATGTTTATCCTAATTGACAGATGAACTTTGATTCTAAAAAATGGTAGGAAATGAAGTTTTTCTTATGAAACCAATGCATTAATTCATTTATCCCAATGAAAAGAATGAATTTGTGGTGCCTAATCATTAAAAGAAAGTAGATTATTATGTGAATCCATGTTTATCCCAATTTAAAAATGAACTTTAATTCTAAAAATGGTAGAAAAAGATGTTTTTTTATGAAATTAAAGCTTCAATATCTTTTATCGCAATGAGGAGAAAGTATTTATGGTGCTCAATCTTGAAAAGAAAGGAGATTATTATGCAATTCCGTGTTTGTCCAAATTGACGAATGAACAGTAATCCTAAAAATGGTAGGAAGAAAAGTTTTTCTTATGAAACTAAAGTATTAATATCATTTATCGCAATGAGGAGAATGTGTTATGGTTCCCAATCATGAAAAGAAAGGAGATTATTATGTGAATCCGTGTTTGTCCAAAGCAATGGAAACATAGTAATTCTAATAATGGTAGAAAAAAAAGTTTTTCTTATAAAACAAAAGCATCAATATCATTTATCCCAATGAAAAGAATGTGTTTATGGTGCCTAATCATGAAAAAAAAGGAGACTATTATGTGAATCCATGTTTATCCCCATTGACAGATGAACTTTGATTAAAAAAAAGGTAGGAAAGAAAGTTTATCTTATGGAACCAAAGCATCAATTCATTTATCCTAATGAAGAGAATGAATATCTGCTATACAATCATTAAAAGGAAAGAGATTATTATGTAAATCTCTGTTTATGAAAGATAAATTTTAATTCTAAAAGTGATGGAAAGAGGTGTTTTTCTTATGAAGCCAAAGCATCAATATCTTTTATCCCAATTAGGAGAATGTGTTTATGGGCCTTATCATGAAAAAAAAGGAGATTATTATGTGATTCTGTGTTTGTCCAAATCAACGGATGAACATTACCTCTAAAAATGGTAGAAAAAAAGTTTTTCTTATGAAACCAAATCATCAATATCATTTATCTCGATGAGGAGAATGTGTTTATGGTGCCTAATCATGAAAACAAAGAAGATTATTACATGAATTCTTTTTTATCTCAATTGAGAAATGAACTTTGATTCTAAAAAATGGTGGGAAGTGAAGATTTTCTTATGAAACCAAAGCGTCAATTCATTTATCCCAATGAGGAGGATAAATTTATGGTGGCCAATTATTAAAAGAAAGAAGATTACTATGTGAATCTGTGTTTATCCCAATTAAAAGACGAACTTTAATTCTAAAAATGGTAGAAAGAGAAGTTTTCCTTATGAAACCAAAGCATCAATATCATTTATCCCAGTGAGAAGAATGTGTTTATGGTGCCCAATTTTGAAAAGAAAAGAGATTATGACGTGAATCCATGTCTGCCCAAATTGATGAACGAAGATTAATTTTAAAAATGGTAGAAAGAAAAGTTTTTCTTATGAAACCAAAGCATCAATATCGTTTTTACCAATGAGAAGAATGTGTTTATGGTGCCCAATCATGAAAAGAAAAGAGATTATTATGTGAATCCATGTTTATCCCAATTGGTAGATGAACTTTGATTCTAAAAAATGGAGGGAAGTGATGTTTTTCTTATGAAACCAAATCATTAATTCATTTATCTCAATGAGGAAACTGAATTTGTGGTGACCATTCATTAAAAGCAAGGAGATTATTATATGAATCGAAAGAGACTATTACGTAAATCTGTGTTTCTCCAAATGGAAAGATGAACTTTAATTCTAATAATGGTAGATAAAAGTTTTTCTTCTGAAACCAAGCATCAATATCATTTATCCCAGTGAGGAGAATGTGTTTATGGTTCCTAATCATGAAAACAAAGGACATTATCACATGAATCCGTGTTTATCCTAAATGAAAATTTGAACTTTAATTCTGAAAATGGTAGGAAAAGATGTTTTTGTTATGAAACCAAAGCTTCAATATCTTTTATCCCAACGAGGAGAATGTGTTTATGATGCCCAATCATGAAAAAAAAAAAGAGATTATTATGTGAATCCATGTTTGTCCAAATCGACAGATGGACATTCATTTTAAAAATGGTAGAAAGAGAAGTTTTTCTTATAAAACCAAAGCATCAATATCATTTATCCCACTGAGGAGAATTTGTTTATGGTGCCAAATCATGAAAAGAAAGAGACTATTACGTGAATCCATGTTTATCCCAATGGACAGAAGAACTTTGATTCTAAAAGATGGAAGGAAGAGAAGTTTTTCTTATGAAACCAAAGCATCAATATCATTTATCCCTCTGAGGAGAATGTGTTTATGGTGCCCAATCTTGAAAAGAAAGGAGATTATTATGTGAATCCATGTCTGTCCAAATTGATGAATTAACATTAATTCTAAAAATGGTAAAAATAAAAGTTTTTCTTCTGAAACCAAAGCATCAATATCATTTATCCTAATGAGGAGAATGTGTTCATGGTGCCCAATCATGAAAAGAAATTAGATTATTACGTGAATCCAATTTTATCCCAATTGATAGATAAACTTTGATTCTAAAAAATAGAGAGAAGTGAAGTTTTTCTTATGAAACCGAAGCATCAATTCATTTATCCTAATGAGGAGGATAAATTTGTGGTGGCTAATTATCAAAAGAAAGAAGATTATCATGTGAATCCATGTTTATCCCAATTAAAAGATGAATTCTAATTCTAAAAATCATAGAAAGAGAAGTCTTTCTTATGAAACCAAAGCATCAATATCATTTATCCCAGTGAGGAGAATGTGTTTATGGTGCCCAATCTTGAAAAGAAATAAGATTATGACGTGAATCCATGTCTGCCCAAATCAATGAATGAACATTGACTTTAAAAATGGTAGAAAGAAAAGTTTTTCTTATGAAACCAAAGCATCAATATCATTTTTCCCAATGAGAAGAATGAGTTTATGGTGCCCAATCATGAAAAGAAAAGAGATTATTACATGAATCCATGTTTATCCCAATTGGTAGATGAACTTTGATTTTAAAAAATGGAGGGAAGTGATGTTTTTCTTATGAAACCAAATCATTAATTCATTTATCTCAATGAGGAAAATGAATTTATGGTGCCTAATCATTAAAAGCAAGGAGATTATTATGTGAATCTAAGGAGGTTGTTATGTAAATCTGTATTTCTCCAAATGGAAAGATGAACTTCAATTCTAATAATGGTATATAGAAGTTTTTCTTCTGAAACCAAGCATCAATATCATTTATCCCAATGAGGAGAATGTGTTTATGGTTCCTAATCATGAAAACAAAGGACATTATCACGTGAATCCATGTTTATCCTAAATGAAAAATTGAACTTTTATTCTGAAAATGGTAGAAAAAGATGTTTTTGTTATGAAACCAAAGCTTTACTATCTTTTATCCCAACAAGGAGAATGTGTTTATGATGCCCAATCATGAAAAGAAAAGAGATTATTATGTGAATCCATGTTTGTCCAAATCAACGGACGGACATTAATTTTAAAAATGGTAGAAAGAGAAGTTTTTCTTATAAAACCAAAGCACCAATATCATTTATTCCAATGAGGAGAATTTGTTTATGGCGTGAAATCATGAAAAGAAAGAGACTATTATGTGAATCCATGCTTATCCCAATGGACAAAAGAACTTTGATTCTAAAAGATGGAGGGAAGTGAAGTTTTTCTCATGAAACCAAAGCTTCAATATCATTTATCCTAATGAGGAGAATGTGTTTATGGTGCCCAATCTTGAAAAAAAAAGGAGATTGTTATGTGAATCCTTGTTTGTCCATGTTGACGAATGAATATTAATTCTAAAAATGGTAGAAAGTGAAGTTTTTCTTATGAAACCAAAGCATCAATATCATTTATCCCACTGAGGAGAATGTGTTTATGGTGCCCAATCTTGAAAAGAAAAGAGATTATTATGTGAATCCATGTCTGTCCAAATTGATGAATTAACATTAATTCTAAAAATGGTAAAAATAAAAGTTTTTCTTCTGAAACCAAAGCATCAATATCATTTATCTCAATGAGGAGAATGTGTTCATGTTGCCCAATCATGAAAAGAAATTAGATTATTATGTGAATCCAATTTTATCCCAATTGACAGATGAACTTCGATTCTAAAAAATGGAGAGAAGTGAAGTTTTTCTTATGAAACCAAAGTATCAATTCATTTATCCCAATTAGGAGGATGAATTTGTGGTGCCTAATCATTAAAAGAATGGAGATTATTATGTGAATCTGTGTCTACCCTAATTGAAATATGAACTTTAATTCAAAAAATGGTAGAAGAAGTTTTTCTTATGAAACCAAAGCATCAGTATCATTATCCCAATAAAAAGAATGTGTTTATGGTTCCTACTCATGAAAACAAAGGACATTATTACATGAATGTATGTTTATCCCAATTTAATAGATGGACTTTAAATCTAGAAAATGGTGGGAGGTTAAATTTTTCTTATGAAGCCAAAGCATTAATTCTTTTATCCCAATGAGGAGAGTGATTTTTTGGTCCTAACCGCTAAAAGAAAGGAGGTTATTATGTGAATCTGTGTTTATCCTAATTCAAAAATGAACTTTAACTCTACAACTGGTAGAAAGAGACATTTTTTCTTATGAAACCAAAGCTTCAATATCTTTTATCCCAATGAAGAGAATGTGTTTAGGGTGCTTAATCTTGGAAATAAAGGAGATTTATTATGTGAATCTATTTTTGTCCAAATCAATGGACACACAGTAATTCTAAAAATGGTAAAAAGGGAAGTTTTTCTTATAAAACCGAAGAATCAATATCATTTATCCCAATGAGGAGAATGTGTTATGGTGCCCAATCATGAAAAGAAAGGAAGTTATTACGTGAATCCATGTTTATCCAAATTGACAGATGAACTTTGATTCTAAAAATGGTAGGAAGCGAAGTTTTTCTTATGAAACCAATGCATCAATTCATTTATCCCAATGGGGAGAATGAATTTATGGTGCCTAATCATTAAAAGGAGATTATTATGTGAATCTGTGTTTATCCTAATTTAAAAATGAACTTTATTTCTAAAAATGGTAGAAAGAGATGTTTTTCTTATGAAACTAAAGCATCAATATCATTTATCCCAATGAAGAGAATGTGTTTATGGTGCCTAATGATGAAAATAAATTAGATTACTACACAAATCCAATTTTATGCCAATTGACAGATGAACTTTGATTCCAAAAAAAGGAGGGAAGTGAAGTTTTTCTTATGAAACCAAAGCATCAATTCATTTATCCTTTTGAGGAGAATGAATTTGGGTTGCCCAATCATTAAAAGTAGGGAGATTATTACATGAATCCATACTTACCCCAATTGATAGATGAACTTTGATTCTGAAAAATGGTAGGAAGTGAAGTTTTTCTTATGAAACCAAAGCATCTATATCATTTATCCCAATAAGGAGAATGTATTTACGATTCCTAATCATGAAAAAAAAGGAGACTATTATGTGAATTCGTGTTTATACCAATTGTAGGTGAAATTTGATTCTAAAAAATGGTGGAAAGTGAAGGCTTTCTTATAAAACCAAAGCATCAATTCTTTTGTCCCAATAGGAGAATGAATTTGTGGTGTCTAACTATGAAAAGAAATGACATTATTATGTGAGTTCGTGTTTATCCCAATTTAAAAATGAACTTTAATTCTACAAATTGCAAAAAGAGATTTTTTCTTTATGAAACTAAAGCTTCAATATCTTTTATCCTAATGAGGAGAATGTGTTTATGATGCCCAATCATGAAAAGAAAGGAGATTATTATCTGAATCTGTGTTTGTCCAAATTGACAGACAAACATTAATTCTAAAAATGGTAGAAAAAAAGTTTTTCTTATGAAACCAAAGCATCAATATCATTTATCCCAATAAGGAAAATGTGTTTATGGTGCCCAATCATAAAAAGAAAGGAGACTGTTATGTGAATCTCTGTTAATCCCAATTGACAGATGAACTTTGATTCTAAAAAATGGTAGGAAGTGAAGTTTTTCTTACTGAACCAAAGCATTAATTCATTTATCCCAATGAGAAGAATGAATTTATGGTGGCCAATCATTAAGAGGAAGGAGATTATTATGTGAATCTGAGCATAGCCCAATTTAAAAACAAACTTTAATTCTAAAAATGGTAGAAAGAGAAGTTTTTCTTATGAAACCAAAGCATTAATATCATTATCGCAATAAGGAAAATTTGTTTATGGTGGTCAATCATGAAAAGAAAGGAGATTATTACGTGAATCCATGTTTATCCTAATTGATTGATGAACTTTGATTCTAAAAAATGAATTGAAGTGAAGATTTTCTTATGAAACCAAAGCAGCAATTCATTTATCTCAATGAGAAGAATGAATTTGTGGCGCCTAATCATGAAAAAAAAAGAGATTATTACGTGAATCCATGTTTATCCCAATTGATAGATGAGCATTGATTCTAAAAAATGATGGGAAGTGAAGTTTTTCTTATGAAACCAAAGTATCAATTCATTTATCTCAATGAGCAAAATGAATTTGTGGTGCCTTATAATTAAAAATAAGGAGAGTATTATGTGAACCCATGTTTATCCCAATTGAAAGCTGAACTTTAATTCTAAAAATGGTAGAAAGAAAAGTTTTTCTTATGAAACCAAAGCATCAATATTATTTATCCCATTGAAAAGAATGTGTTTATGGTTCCTAATCATGAAAACAAAGGAGATTAATGCGTGAATCTGTGTTTATCCCAATTGATAGATGAACTTTGATTCTAAAAAATGAAGGGAAGTGAAGTTTTTCTTATGAAACCAAAGCATTAATTCATTTATCTCAATGAGGAGAATGAATTTGTGGTGCCTTATCATTAACAGTAAAGAGATTATTATGTGAACCCATGCTTATCCCAATTGAAAGCTGAACTTTAATTCTAAAATGGTAGAAAGAGAAGTTTTTCTTATGAAACCAAAGCATCAATATCATTTATCCCATTGAAAAGAATGTGTTTATGGTTCCTAATCATGAAAAGAAAGGAGATTAATGCGTGAATCTATATTTATTCTAATTGATAGATGAACTTTGCTTGTAAAAAAAGATCGAAAGTGAAGTTTTTCTTACGAAACTAATGCATAAATTCTTTTATCCCAATGAGGAGAATGAATTTATTATGCCTAATCATTAAAAGAAAGGAGATTATTATGTGAATCCTTGTTTATCCTAATTGAAAAATAAATGTTAACTCTAAAAATAATAGGAGTTATTTTTCTCATGAAACCAAAGCTTCAATATCTTTTATCCTAATGCAGAGAATGTGTTTGTGGTGCCCAATCATGAAAAGAAAGGAGTTTGTTACGTTAGTCAATGTTTATCCCAATTGACAGATGAACTTTGATTTTAAAAACTGGAGGGAAGTGAAGTTTTTCTTATGAAACCAAAGCATCAATTCATGTATCTTAATGAGGAGGATGAATTTGTAGTGCCCAGTCATTAAAAGAATAGAGATTATTATGTGAATCCACATTTATCCTAATTGAAAGATGAGCATTAATTCTAAAAATGTTAGAAAGAGAAGTTTTTCTTATGAAACCAAAGCACCAATATCATTTATCATAATGAGGAGAATGTGTTTATGGTTCCTAATCATGAAAACAAAAGAGATTATTATTTCAATTTGTGTTTATCCCAATGGAAAGATGAACTTTGAATCTAAAAAATGGTGGGATGTGAAGTTTTTCTTATCAAACCAAAGCATCAATTCATTTATCCTAATGAAGAGGATGAATTTATGGTGCCCAATCATTAAAAGAAAAGAGATTATTATATGAATCCGTATTTATCCCAATTGAAAAATGAACTCTAATTCTAAAAATGGTAGAAAAAGATGTTTTTCTTATGAAACCAAAGCTTCAATATCTTTTATCCCATGAGGAGAAAGTGTTTATGATGCCCTATCATGAAAGGAAAGGAGATTATTATGTGAATCTGTGTTTGTCGAAATCAACAGACGAACATTAATTTTAAAAATGGCAGAAGAAAAGTTTTTCTTATGAAACCAAAGCATTAATATCATTTATCCTAATAAGGAGAATGTGTTTATGGTGCCCAATGATGAGAAGAAAGGAGATTATTACGTGAATTCATGTTTATCCTAATTGACAGATGAACTTTGACTCTAAAAAAATGGTAGAAGTGAATTTTTGCTTATGAAACCAATGCATCAATTCATTTATCCCAATGAGGAGAATGAATTTGTGGTGCCTAATCATTAAAAGAAAGGAGATTATTTTGTGAATCCATGTTTATCCCAATTTAAAAACAAACTTTAATTCTAAAAATGGTAGAAAGAGATGTTGTTCTTATGAAACCAAAGCTTCAATATCTTTGTCCCAATGAGGAGAATGTGTTTATGGTGCCTAACCATGAAAATAAAGTAGATTATTATGTGAATCCATGTTTGTCCAAATCGATGGACGAAATTAATTCTAAGAACTTTTTCTTATTAAACCAAAGCATCAATATCTTTTATCCTAATTAGGAGAATTTGTTTATGGTTCCTAATCATGAAAACAAAGGAGATTATTGTGTGAATCCATGTTTATCCCAATTGATATATGATCTTTGATTCTAAAAAATGGTCGAAAGTGAAGTTTTTTTCTTGTGGAACCAAAGTATCAATTCATTTATCACAATGAGAAGGATGAATTTGTGGTGCCCAATCATTAAAAGAAAGGAGATTATTATGTGAATCCATGTTTATCTCAATTTAAAGATGAACTTTAATTCTAAAAATGGTAGAAAGGGAAGTTTTTCTTATGAAACTAAAGCATTAATATCATTTATCCCAATCAGGAGAATGTGTTTATAGTTCCTAATCAAGAAAACAATGGAGATTATTACGTAAATTCGTGTTTAACCTAATTGATACATGAACATTGATTCCAAGAAATAGTGGGAAGTGAAGTTTTTTCTTATTTAAACAAAGCATCAATTCTTTTATCCCAATGAGGAGAATAAATTTATGGCGCCTAATCATTAAAAAAAGAGATTATTACGTGCATCTGCGTTTATCCCAATTAAAAATTGAACTCTAATTCTAAAAATGGTAGAAAGAAATGTTTTTCTTATGAAACCAAAACATCAACATCATTTATCCTATTAAGAAGAATGCATTTATTGTGCTGAATCATGAAAAGAAAGGACATTATTGCATGAATCCATGTTTATCCTAATTGACAAATGAACTTTGATTCTAAAAAATGTAGGGCATTAAAGTTTTTCTTACAAAACCAAAGCATCAATTCATTTATCCCAATGAGGAGGATGAATTTGTGGTGTCCAATCGTTAAAAGAAAGGAGATTATTATGTGAATCCCTATTTATCCCAATTGAAAGATGAACTTTAATTCTAGAAATGGTAGAAAGGGAAGTTTTTCTTGTGAAACCAAAACATCAATATCATTTATTCCAATAAGGGAAATGTGTTTATGGTGCCTAATCTTCAAAAGAAAGGAGATTATCATGTTAATCTATGTCTGTCCAAATCGATGAACAAACATTAATTCTAAAAATAGTAGAAAGAGAAGTTTTTCTTGTGAAACAAAACATCAATATTATTTATCCCAATAAGGAGAATGTGTTTAAGGTTCTTAACCATGAAAACAAAAGAGATTATTTTGTGAATCCATGTTTATCCCAATTGATAGACAGAATTTTATTATAAAAAATGATGGGAAGTAAAGTTTTTCTTATGGAACCAAAGCATCAATTTTTTTATCCTAATGAGGGGAATGAATTTGTGGTGCCTAATCATTAAAAGAAAGGAGATTATTATGTGAATCTATGTTTACCCCAATTGAAAAATGAACTTTAAATCTAAAAATAATGGAAAAAGATTATTTTCTTATGAAACCAAAGCTTCAATATCTTTTACCCTAATGTAGAGAATGTGTTTATGGTGCCTAATTATGAAAGGGAAGGAGATTATTATGTGAATCTGTGATTGTCCAAATCAGTGAACGAACATTAATTCTAAATATAGTAGAAAGAAAAGATTTTCTTATGCAACCAAAGCATCAATATGTTTTATCTTGATATAGAGAATGTGTTTATGGCGCCCAATCATGAAAAAAAAAGAGATTATTATGTGAATCCATGTTTATCCCAATTGACAGAGGAACCTTGATTCTAAAAAATGGTGGGAAGTGTAGTTTTCCTTATGAAACCAAAGCATTAATTCATTTATCCCAATAAGAAAAATGAATTTCTGGAGCCTAATCATTAAAAGAAAGGTAATTGTTATGTGAATCCGTGTTTATCCCCTTTGAAAGATCAACTTTAATTCTAAAAATGGTAGAAAGGGAAGTTTTTCTTATGAAACCAAAGCATCTATATCATTTATGTCAATAAAGAGAATGTGTTTTATGGTTCCTAATCAAGAAAACAAAGGAGATTATTACATGAATCCGTATTTATCCAAATTGATACATGAACTTTGATTCTAAAAAATGGTGGGAAGTGAAGTTTTGCTTATTTAAATAGAGCATTAATTCTTTTCTCCTAACAAGGAGAATGAATTTATGGTGCCTAGTCGTTAAAAAAAAAGAAGATTATTATGTAAATCCATGTTTATCCTAATCAAAGAATGAACTTTAATTCTAAAAATGGTAGAAAGAGATGTTTTTCTTATGAAACCAAAGCTTCAATATCTTTTATCCCAATAAGGAGAATGTGTTTATGGTGCTTAATCATAGGAAGTAAGGAGATTATTCTATGAATTCGTGTTTATCCAAATCGATGGGCAGACATTAACTCTAAAATTGGTAGAAAGAGAAGTTTTCTTATGAAACCAAAGCAATAATATCATTTACCCCAACGAGCAGAATGTGTTTATGGTGCGCAATCATGAAAAGAAAGGAGACTATTACATGAATCCAAGTTTATCCTAATTGACAGACGAACTTTGATTCTAAAAAATGAAGGGAAGTGAAGTTTTTCTTATGAAACCAAAGCATCAATATCATTTATCCTAATGAGGAGAATGTGTTTATAGTGCCCAATCTTAAAAAGAAATGAGATTATTATGTGAATCCTTATTTGTCCAAATCGATAATTAAATATTAATTCTAAAAATGTAGAAAGAGAAGCTTTTCTTATGAAACCAAAGCATCAATATCTTTTATCCCAATAAGGGGAATGTGTTTATGGTGCCTAATCTTGAAAAACAAGAGATTATCACGTCAATCCATGTCTGTCCAAATCGATGAACGAACATTAACTCTAATAATGGTAAGAAAAGAAGTTTTTCTTATGAATTGAAAGCATCAATATCATTTATCTCAATAGGCAAAATGTGTTTATGGTGCCCAATCATGAAAAGAAAGGAGACTATGATGTGAATCCATGTTTATCCCAATTGACAAATGAATTTTGATTCTAAAAAATGATGGGAAGTGAAGTTTTTTTTACGAAACCAAAGCACAAATTTTTTTATCCCAATGAGGAGAATAAATTTGTGGTGCCCAATTATTAAACAAAAGGAGATTATTAGGTGACTCCATGTTTATCCCAACTAAAAAGGGAATTTTAATTCTAAAAATGATGGAAAGTGATGTTTTTCTTTTGAAACCAAAGCTTCAATATCATTTTCATGAGAAGAAAGGAGATTATTACATGAATCAATGTTTATCCTAATTGACAGATGTACTTTGATTCTAAAAAATGGTGGGAAGTGAAGTTTTTCTTTTGAAACCAAAGCATCAATTCATTTATACCAATGTAGAGAATGAATTTTTTATGCCCAATCTTTAAAAGAATAGAGATTATTATATGAATTCGTGTTTATCCTAATTGAAAAATGAATATTAATTTTAAAAATAGTGGAAAGAGATTTTTTTTATGAAACCAAAGCTTCAATACTATTTATCCCAATGATGAGAAGTTGTTTATGGTGCCCAATCATGAAAATAAAGGAGATTATTATGTGAATCCATTTTTATCCCCATTGACAGACGAACTTTGATTCTAAAAAATGGTGGGAAGTGAAGTTTTTCTTATAGAACCAAAGCATCAATTTTTTATCCTAATAAGGAGAATGAATTTATGGTGTCTAATCATTAAAACAAAGAAGATTATTACATGAATCCGTGTTTACCCCAATTGAAAAATGAACTTTAATTTTAAAAATAATGGAAAGAGATGTTTTTCTTATGAAACCAAAGCTTCAATATCTTTTATCCCAGTGCAGAGAATGTGTTTATGGTGCCTTATAATTAAAGGGATGAAGATTATTATGTGAATCTATGGTTGTCCAAATCGATGAACGAACATTAATTCTAAATATAGTAGAAAGAAAAGTTTTTCTTATGAAACCAAATCAATAATATGTTTTATCCTGATGTGGAGAATGTGTTTATTGCACCCAATCATGAAAAGAAAGGAGATTATTACATGAATCCATGTTTATCCCAATTGACAGATAAACTTTGATTCTAAAAAATGGTGGAAGTGTAGTTTTCCTTATGAAACCAAATCATCAATTCATTATCCCAATGAGGAAGATGAATTTCTGGAGCCCAATCATTAAAAAAAAGGTGATTATTATGTGAATCCATGTTTATCCCCTTGAAAGATGAACTTTAATTCTATAAATAGTAAAAAGGAAAGTTTTTTTTATGAAACCAAAGCATCTATATCATTTATCCCATAAAGAGAATATGGTTATGGTTCCTAATCAAGAACAAAAGAGATTATTACGTGAATATGTGTTTATCCCAATTGATACACGAACTTTGATTAAAAAATGGTGGGAAGTGAAGTTTTTCTTATTTAAACAGAGCATCAATTCTTTTATCCCAATGAGGAGAAAGAATTGGTGGTGCCTAATCATTAAAAGAAAAGAGATTATTATGTAAATCTATATTTATCCTAATCGAAGAATGATCTTGAATTCTAAAAATGGTAGAAAGAGATGCTTTTCTTATTAAACCGAAGCTTCAATATCTTTTAGCCCAATGAGGAGAATGTGTTTATGGTGCCCAATCATGAGAAAAAATGAGATTATTTTGTCAATCTGTGCTTGTCCAAATCGATGGACGGACATTAATTCTAAAAATGGTAGAAAATAAGTTTTCTTTTGAAACAAAAGCAGTAATATCATTTATCCTAATAAGGATAGTGTGTTTATAGTGCCCAATCATGAAAAGAAAGGAAACTATTACGTGAATCTATGTTTATCTCAATTGACAGATTAACTTTGATTCTAAAAATGGAGGAGTGAAGTTTTTCTTATGAAACCAAAGCATCAATATCATTTATCCTAATGAGGGGAATATGTTTATGGTGCCCAATCTTGAAAAGAAAGGAGACTATTATGTGAATCATCGTTTGTCCAAATCGATAATTGAATATTAATTTTAAAAATGGTAAAAAGAGAAGCTTTTCTTATGAAACCAAAGCATCAATATCTTTTATCCCAATGAGGGGAATGTGTTTATGGTGCCCAATCTTGAAAAAAAAAGGAGATTCTCATGTTAATCCATGTCTGTCCAAATCGATGAACGAACATTAACTTTAAAAATGGTAGCAAAAGAAGTTTTTTTTATGAATCAAAAGCATCAATATCATTTATCTCAATAAGCAGAATGTGTTTATGGTGCCTAATCATGAAAAAAAAGGAGACAGTGACGAGAATCTATATTTATCCCAATTGACAAATGAACTTTGATTCTAAAAAATGATGGGAAATGAAGTTTTTCTTACAAAACCAAAGCATCAATTTTTTTTCCCATATGAGAAGAATGAATTTATAGTGCCCAATCATTAAAAGAAAGGAGATTATTAAGTGAATCTATGTTTATCCCAACTGAAAAGGGAATTTTAATTCTAAAAATGGTGGAAAGTGATGTTTTTCTTATGAAACCAAAGTTTCAATATCATTTATCCTAAAAAGCAGAATGTGTTTATGGTGCCCAATCTTGAAAAGAAAAGAGATTATTATGTGAATTTGTGTTTGTCCAAATCTATGAATGAATATTAATTCTAAAAATGGTAGAAAGAGAAGTTCTTCTTATGAAACCAAAGCATCAATATCTTCTATCCTAATAAGGAGAATATGTTTATGGCGCCCAATAATGAGAAGAAAGGAGATTATTACATGAATCCATGTTTATCCCAATTGGTAGATGAACTTTGATTGTAAAAAATGGTGGGAAGTGAAGTTTTTCTTCTAGAACCAAAGCTTCAATTCATTTATACCAATATGTAGAATGAATTTATGATGCCCAATCATTAAAAGAATAGAGATTATTATGTGAATCCTGTTTATCCCAATTGAAAAATGAATTTTAATTTTAAAAATAGTGGAAAGAGATTTTTTTTTATGAAACCAAAGCTTCAATATCATTTATCCTATTGATGAGAAGTTGGTTATGGCGCCCAATCATAAAAAGAAATAAGATTATTATGTGAATCCGTTTTTATTCTCGTTGACAGATGAACTTTGATTCTAAAAAATGGTGGGAAGTGAAATTTTTCTTATGGAACCAAAGCATCATTTATTTATCCCAACGAGGAGAATGAATTTATGGTGCTTAATCATTAAAAGAAAGGAGATTATTATGTGAATCCGTGTTTGTCCCAATTGAAAAATGAACTTTAATTCTAAAAATGGTGAAAGAGATGTTTTTTCTATGAATCCTAATGAGGAGAATGTGTTTATGGTGCCCAACCATGAACAGAAAGGAAATTATTCTGTGAATCCATGTTTGTCCAAATTGATGGATGAACATTAAATCTAAAAATTGTAGAAATAAAAGTTTTTCTTATGAAACCAAAGCATCAATATCTTTTATCCCAATGTGGAGACTGCGTTTATAGTGCCCAGTCATGAAAAGAAAAAGGACATTATTACCTGAATCCCTGTTTATCCTAATTGATGATGAACTTTGATTCTACAAAAAAGAGGGAAGTGAAGTTTTTCTAATGAAAACTAAGAATCA
>JAQSVH010162175.1:2875-13619 GCA_029448705.1 Adansonia digitata | reverse complement strand
CAAGGGATAAATAGGCCTAAATCATGTATTTAAGAGTAATCAAATCATTTTCTTTTTCTTCTCTTTGTTTCTTGTTTTTTTTTTTTCTATTCATTTCTTTCTTTTTCATTTTCTCTTTTTCTTTTTATTTTTTTGAAAGGAACTTGAATTATAATTCATTTGTATTCTTGCCCTATTACAGTAGGCACTTTCTTTGTGGGATTTCCCTTTTTGATTTTGAAGCTTCGCTTCACTCACTTCCTAGTATGAAGGGTGATTCTTGATCATAGTTTAAAGAAAATATAAATCATTAGGCTCAAAAAGGACTATAAAGGGAATAATTTTTGCTTTTGTAAAAGATTAGAGAAAGATGGCCTTTTGTTATTTTAAACAAAGCCATTTAAATTATTGAGCATTTTCGCTAGGAAATAGGATAATTTTCTTTTTGAAACCATTTTGAGTACATGAATAATGCGATGTTGCACTCAATTTTTCTTGAAAATTTAGTTTCTTAGTTTATCATCAGTAGGAAAGCATGTAATACAAGGATTTGTATTTGCAAGGAAAAATTTATATTTGATCCACAATGATGGGTAGTGGGCTATATTTAAAATAATCAAAAAAAGCCAGACTCAAAAAGATTTTGTTAGGGACATAAAGGTAATATTCTTTAGTCAGTATGCCCCGAAATGAAAATAGTGAGCGATTTCTAAGACAAGGCTACAAAATCAGTGTTTTAAGAAAAACTAAAAAAGAAGTGGGATTTTTGACACAATCTTGGCACACATTTAATTATCATAGTTAGGTTCCTTAAAAGGACATTTCATTTGTTTGATTTTCCAAGAAACTCTTAAATTCTTGGAAACCATATTCTATCACATCTTACCTAGAAAATCATAATTTGGAAATTTTAAAGTTACTTTCAAAAAATATAGGATCTTGCAAATGATCATCATTTTATTTACAGGGAAATATATGCAAGGGTACAAGCTTATTTTCAACATTGATCATTAGTGTTCTTGAGATTAATTATCATGCTCTAAAAAATATTTGCTTTTTTATGGAGACATTTATATCTTATCGAAACATTTAACATGCATGCTTTACAAAATGACCTCAATTCAGAGAAAAGGGTTTTTCACAATATAGATTACATCATTCACTATGGCATATGCCTTCTTCTTAAAAACTCAGTTATTCTCAATGCGTACCTCTTGCTAATATTCCCTTCAATAACATCTGGCTTTCCTTTCTTTGAAGTTCAACTTCCTAGCCTTGATGAAGTCTCGAACTTTGTACTTAAAAGTGAGGCAATCCTCTATAGAATAACATGGATTACCATAAGGATAATCACAATATTAGTTGACATCATACCAATCCAGATACATGGGTTTGAAATGCTTAATTTAGAGAGGTGTTAAGAGGTGATTCTTAATGAGCTCAAATAAAAGCTTGGCATAAGACATGGGAATTTATTTAACCTGATTTCGATCTCATTTTTTGGTTCTACTTTGATTTTTACCTTGAGCACTAGACTTAGGTATAAAAGTCAGTGTAACTATAAGCATTAGTTGGTAGGGATTTTGGGATACACTATTCATGATAGAGTAATATCGCTTATAAGGGTGACACTAATATTGACCAGGATCTGTAGGTAGTTGATTCATTTAGAAGGAAGCTTGGATTTTTTCTTCATTTTCAAAGGTTTTTCTTTTCTTTGCCATGGGCTCATCTTTAACTTGTACCTTTCTATTTTTTATGGCATTCTTAATCATTTCACTAGGGGCTACTATATCAACAAACTTCTTATGGCACTTTCTATGCGTATATCAAAGAATGGATTTGGGAAGGTATTCAAAAAATAGAGATACTATTTCTCTTTCTGACAAATGTGGCTGAACTTGAGCAACTTCATCATTTTATCTTTGGGCATACTATATAAACATTTCTATTGATTTGTTCTCCATATTCTAGAGAATAATTGGTTAGGTTCCCAATCTAAGATATGCTTGTGTTGTTAAAGTAAAGCATTAGCCAAATCCACCTAACATTGTACTTGACTCTAATTCAAATCATTGTACCATCTTAGCATTTTCTTAAAATCAGTGAATAAGAAGCTTATCATTGAGTATGTGCCTAGTCATTTTTCTAATAAACATTTTGACATGGGCTTGTGTAGATGTAGCACCACTGAAATTTTTAAGATATAGCATCTTAAACTTAGGAGGGAGAATTAGATCCGATACCAAGTTGAATTCATCAACATCGATAAATTTTAGTCCCTGACCCCTTTGTAGACACCTCATTTTATCCAGGCCAAGTTTTAGCATCTTAGGACTCAATTGAAAGTTGATATAATCACAAAATAAAAATAAACTGGGGATGACTGTTGGGTGCCCTATCGTTAGGCACTATTAGGTGAGACGGTGCTAAGTGAAATTTTTTTAGGAGGCCTAAAATGCTTATGGGCCTTATTAAAGAAAAATGTAAAAATGAGGCATCAAAGGTCAATATTTGAGGTGTCACCAGAGTAATTTTGATGAGTACACGAGTCTAGGTAAGCTAACTCAAGAAGCCTCAAGTATGTGAAAGTTATATCAGCACATAAGTATTGATATGAGGCTTTCGTATCACAAAAAATTTGAATTTTTAAGTGTAGTAATGATACATGGGGATTTGGTCTCGAGATTTAATGAGATGTATCAATACCCATCATGATTGTATCGATACAAACCTTAGCAGTAGCCATCGTTGTGATTTTTGGAAGAATGTATCGATAAACAAGCTTCAGTATCAATACAAATCCATGGAGTATCAAGACAGGCCTCTAAGTCTCAAGATTAAAAACATTTTTTTGCTCTTTTTATCGATACATACTTCATTGTATCGATACTAATTGGTAAAAATTACCTTGTGTATCTATACATAATGTTTTGTTCAATGCACAAAAGCATTTTCGCCTACTTCGAGCAATATTTCAGCCATGGCACCATTGATGTAAAATTTGATTCAAACATGTTTCTTGCACCAGAAATCATCAAAATTCATTTCAGGCTTTGTCTTTGGGCTGAGCAAACCAGTGTGTTTGCATGGTAACTGAGCACAATACCTAATCTCTGCATGAGGTAAATACATTAAACCTAAAAATGACTTTATTTTTTGTATCTTTTGCTTTCATAGTCTTATAGCTATATAAGCCAACCTTAGACTCAGCTGATAGAAACCCTTTAAAAAAACATTCTCAGCAAGAAAAATACTCTCTTCTAGACATTCCTTCAATAATCCCCAGCCACCAAAAACCAAGAAACTCTTTTCCATTCTCGGAACCCTTCAAAGCCATCACCAAAAGTCCTTCCAAAAACCTCCATTTCACTCATATTACCTCTCAGAACTCCCTTTTATCCATACCTAACTAAAAAGCCCCTCCTTTTCATCAATTTCATACTGTTCAGCCCTAAAAAGGTGAGAGTTCAAAGTTGTTATTCAAAGAAAAAGCTGAAGCTTGGAAGTTTTGGTATATTTTCCCCACTTGACTCTACATATTCTTTGATATTTCAACATTTTCATCATCTCAGTGACCTCTCTATGTTACCATGACCCTTTCAAGATTCCTATGCATTATTGCTGCCTTATTTGTGATAGTCTTAGGATGTTGATGTTCTCTTGATGCTTTGATGTTGCATGGCATGCCAAATATCTTATCTTTCATTCTGTCATCAAATAACCCTTTATTCATGCATTTTCTATCATGTTTCATCTATTTTCATATGTTCAACACATGTTTAGTTGTTTTTCATAACATGCATTGAGTATGTTTATGAACTTTCTTGCATATCAAAGAGTCTCATGGCATAAAAATGCTGCCTTGAAAATTCTAGCATGCTTCTCTTTGCTAAAATATGTTTATGTGATCTTCCATAACATGATTTTTGATGCCATTCATAGAGTTATCATGTTCATTCACCTTATTTGTCACCTTCTTGCATTTTTTGTCACCTCTTCCATGTTAAAATGTCATCTTTGTGTGTTTGCATGCTTGCTCGTTTGCTAAGAATTTGTTTTTCTAAAAAAAAAAAAAAAACAAAGTTAAGTCTATGTTACCTTCAAATAATGGGGACTAGCATAGATTTAATGTTTTGATTAAATTGGTCCCCCAATCTTGGGGACAAATTAAACTTTTGAGGTCTAGATTAATGGAAACAAAATGTTATTTTCTTTTGTTAAAGTATTAAGCCTTGATCTTGAGTCCAACACCCCCTTGAGTGATATAATCATGGGTTGTTTCATTATTCCAAACTACTTTGGGATTGTGGAATGAACTCATGACACCCATATTACTTGTCTCTTTTTGTCACGGACGTTTGGAAGTCCTAGATTCAAGTTTATCCTTGAAAAAACCTAAAAGTACCAAATAACTCCCTTATTTTTGCTTTGGCAACACCAAAGTCTGAGCTTGAAAAATTATTTTCAAGTTATGAATGATTTTTCTAGAATTTTCCAATATTTTTCCATTAAAGGGCATTAAAATTCCTTTCCAATGGTTCTTATTCACCTTCGAATCATTCTGGATGAGGTGGTTATGATTTTTCGAGCCTTTGCTATTTGGAAACGCTAGAAGCAACATGTTATATTCTATTTAGGCCAGTTTGGCCCATCAAATGATTTTTTTTTAAATTTTTAAATATTTTTCCTAGATAGTTTGCAAAATTCTATAAAGGTATTGTTCATGATTTAATTATTCTGGCTGAGTCCAAAATGATTTTTTGAAGCTCAGTGCATCTTTTTCCCTTGCATACACTACCAATGTCAAGATGACCTAAATCCAAGGATTTATTATGCTAGAAAATGATTTTCTAGGATTTTTAAAATATTTATATATTAGTCCTCATCGAGGTACCTTTCTAATGATACCTCATTTACCACTTGAAGCCTTCAGATGTACCCTAAATAAATTTGAGAAAAGAGATGATGTGATGTTGTCCCATGTTTTTAACCTAATTTTTAAAATGCCTTTAGAGAGATGTTTGAGTGTTTTGAAGTGCATCTGATTCCTACTATACAAACCCTCAACGCTCAGATTGAGGCTTAAGACAAAAATATATTTTATATACAAATCCTCGATTTTTTATTTTCAAAATCCTTTAAAAAAAACCTTTTCTTATAAAACATAAAAAGTTTGCATCTCTAAGGATACTCCAACCTTGTTTTTCACTAAAAAACTTGAACCTTCTCTCTCGAATTTATTTGAGATTCCTAATTTCTTTCTTAAATCATAAAAAATTTTCATCTTTGGGGATATTCCAACCACACTCCTCCGAGGGAATACTCCAACCTCATTTTTTATAAAAAAACCTTAAATTTTCTTTTTATTCCTAATTATTTTCATAACTTTATCTTTGGGGATACTTCAATCCCAACTCTTCAAGGAGATGCTCCAACCTTGCTTTTATCTCAAAATTTAAAAATTTTCTCTTGTCCAGATGCCCCAGATTATTTTAACCTTTTCTCGTCCCTCAAATTAACATTGAATCCAAACCCATCTCTAAATTACCATCCCGATTATTCTTTAATAATAAAAAACAATTATGAGATACATTCTATCATCCCTTTTTTTTACATTTTTTTGTCCGCTATTGTTGTTTAGGATATTATTATATTCTTTCTCATCTTACTAACACGTTTCCCTTTTATAGTGACTATAGTGCATTCATATTTAAAATTTGTTTTCTAATAAAATTTACAAGGTAATGCTCCATTTTGGTATTTCCCCAATGCCTAATACGGAATATCCAAATTTTCAAAAATTTAGTTTGGAAATTATTTTTGTAAAAAATCCTTATGCTCCTTATTATCTCTACGGCACATAGGTGATGTCAAATTATCTTTCAAAACCTGAATTTGCATTTTCCATAAAAGTTCATGCATTAAAAGGGATTATATCTAAATGATGACAAATGGAACCGTTTAAGCTTAAACCAAAGCAAAACATAGTTAGTAGGTGCCGATTCTGGGCATCGTGGGGGTGTTAATCCTTCTCCACATGTAGCCAACTCCCGAACCCAACCAATGAATTTCTATACTTTGTAAACCTTGAGATTTATGTTTCAAGTTTCATAACTCGAAATATTGTTTTTAATAGGCATCCGATCCTGCCTAGCCCAAAATGATTAGTGGTGACTCCAAGTTTATGGCCACTTCCTGATGGCCATCCGAGAATAGTTGGATGAACGATCTGCCTGACAGTCCAACCACACCTAATCCAAATCCCTACCATGGGATAACTCAAAGGCTAGACCACCACCACTATCATACATCTTTAAGTCGCTCACGTAAAGCCCTTCAGATCATCCAAAGTTTTCAAGGCAGGCACATGGCAATAGCTTGGTGACTCCACTAAGGACTAGATTAGAGAGTTAAGCCTACGACTAGCTATATCTCACTCGATTTTTGGCTTTTTTGAATTCCCTCATTATTTGGTTATAATCCCCTTTCACCTTTATCTACTAATTTTTTTATCTTTTATGGTTTTTGCCCTATGATTGTCAAGGACTATTTTGTTCTCGAATAAATATATACTTGAATAAGTATGGTAATATGGTGTGGTTAGTACCCCAATTATAGGAGCAAGTAAGCCATCTGCCTTCGTGAGTAACCCTCCGTATAGGCATGGCAAGACCTTTCGGGGTGTAAATTACTTATGTCTCCCATAAGGACCCCTTTACATTTGCATAGGGAAATACATCCACTGGACCAAACCTACTCCATTAAACCCATGATGGGCCTAGGATCGAGGTGCCTCAACTGTCCTTATCGGATAGAAGAGCTAAACATGTCAAAACCACATCGGATTGCTGCTAGAATAACCTAAAAAGTAGGATCAATTAAGGAAATACTTCTTACCTTTACTCTTATATACCATGGTTACATGGGTGATGATGGGTGAATATTGTCACCCGTCTTTCTCATTTTTATTTTCATAAGTATTTCTTTAGGATAGGCTATCATTTTCGATGATAAATTATCTTTAATAAATGGGTGATGATAGGTAAATGCCATACCTGCAATGCCATCTTAAAATAGTTATATCTGAACAAAATAAGCTGTCATGTTGTACGAACGATGGCTTAACATATGGTCACAATAAAAGGTGATGAACGAACATTACCACTTAAATGGTCAATCTTAGTCCTTATAGGGTATCATGTTACTTTGTAAAAAGGTAATTTTTAATGCGTACATGCTTTTAGACTATCCGTTCAATGTCTCAACATTCATGATCATCATGTCTGCCTCTAGGCATTGTACCACCATTCCTAGGGCAAGATTTTCTGATGCACTTTTTTTGCTATTCTCTCATTCCTTTATCCTTATACCTATTATTTGATATGGTTACTGACTCATTTCCCTTTTTGCTTTTTTTTTTTCACACATGCATCATTTTATCATAATCATTGTCATCATGGGACAATTGGCCAATTGTACACTATTCATTAAAGGATGTCTGTCATGGAGTAATAGTCCACTTCAGATTTGAAGCCTTTTGAGAAAGTTTAAGCATGGTCTGAGTGCCTACAGCGTGAAGACAAAGATGCCCTTAAATCCAGGTATGTCTCAACAGTGCAAGAACCTGTCAAAATGACTAGCAAGACTTGAAGCATGTATGGACCAGTTGGAATAATGTTGATAAAGAATCATTCACGAAAAGATATGAAGATATTACCTTTTTACTTCAGGTCCATTTAGATGTCGGCCTATTGTAAGTAGCATCTCAATTTTAGAACCTAGCATATCGATGTTTCTCATTTAATCATGAAGACTTGGTTCCCATAGTGGATGAGTACACTGCGTTACTCAATATTAAGAGAGCCAAGACTGATAGAATATACTGCAAGGCTTGACAACCTTTAACCTTTAAAAAGAGATTAGCTTAAATTCTCGGTGCACCAAAAACTTGGATTGAGAGTCATATCAAGATAAAGAGGAACAGTGAATGCATCTTATAGGTTAGCCTAAAGGAAGTAACGATAAAAACCATTGACAATCGAAAGATTCAGGATATCTATGCTTTAGCAATATATGGTTTAGTCATATTTTTGAAAGCATTAAACTATGTTGGAGCTACAGTAGTAGATCTTTTCTCTCAATTGTGCTACAACATCAATTCGACACTGACTATCATTACTGAAACCATTCGACCTCTCAGATTTGTCAAAAAATGTGTATGGGTCGCTTCATCGAATATGCAACACTTTTTCATATTTGGCTCGTCAGTCACTTTTGTCCTAAACAAAACAAGATGTCTTACAACTTCTTACCCAATTTTAGCCCTATTTAAGGTCTTCGAGAAGGGATGGCCTCAGGATAAGTCTGAAGAGCAATAGGTCTAGAAACTCTAAAACCTTACTAGAGAAGAGGTAAGATGGAAAGCTTTTCAATTCTTACCATAAATAATCATATACTGGTGTGAAGATTATAATTATGTGTCGCTCATGGGATTATGGGAAGTGCTAGCTATGCATCCACCCTGGTCTTTCGATAGTTGCAATGCTAACACCTTTGTCCAAGACCTAGAGTCATAAGACTTCGACTATGGTGAGCTTGATTACAAGTCAAAAGTTTAGCTAGCCTTTCATGCATGGAAACAAACTGGTTTTATGGAAAGCTATTGGAGAAGAAATAGTACAACCCCAGGATATGATGAGAGGAGAACCCATCACATCAATGACTCCTTACCTTTGTCTACCGTTAGAACATCACAAGTTGCGGTTAAAGGATTCCCATCTGAGATGGAATTACTGAGGCAAGAGTTTGAACAAGAAAGGGCACCTTCATCAAGGAAATTACTCACTTCAAGGAAGAAAAAGGTCAATTAAAAATAGACCTCTACCTTTGGGATGGTGAGGTGAACCAGGTTGTCAAAGAGGAAAATCAACTCAAAGAAGATCTTAAGAGTTTGAGGAAAGATTATGTGGCACTTAATAAAGCAAGCAAGTCTCAACACCTTGGAAAGTCATAAGTTGAGTAGGAAGCAAAAATTAATACCCTTAAGGAAGAACTACATTGATGTAAAGAACAAGTTAGGGCCAACAGGGAGAACGTCATTAGAACTTATTCGTTCATATTAACCTACAAGAGGAAGAATAAATGATTAGAAGCTTATGTTTAGGAATTGAGGGCAAACCATATGGAGAATATGACTTTGACACTTAGAATCCAAGATCTAGAGCATTCTCTACAAGCTCGCTAAGACCAAATCAATAAACTTGTAACAGCAAGAACAAGAATGGCTACAGATTATTGATCAAGCATGCCAAAACCATCAGGATCACTACCACCATCTCACTAATAGATTTAGGTAGCCTAATTGGAAGCCACACATGATAGATGTGGCATGATCCTTGACACGTAATATTCTACCCATTGGAGCCCATGAACAAGAATTATTATATTTCTTGGAACATGTGATCAAGTAATGTAACCGTATTAGGCATTTCCATATGTAATCATGTGTAATCAGGATATTTTGTTACTTTAATGAAAGACTATTGGTGGAGCTACCTTTTATCTGATTGTCCCTTCTACATTTGCATGATTAACTTATTTCTTTCATTGTTCGTTTTCATTCATGTTAATAGTAATTTATCTTCACAATTGCATATTCACCTTTTATCGCATCAAACATATTCATGACATATCATCAAAGCTTATCCGATAATAATTTAAAATAAAGATGTTGTAAAACATGAGACCCATGGTTTGTCATCGGTATAACACTCGCAACCGTCGAAAAGCCATGGAGAATGATCACCAAGCCCGTATTGAGAAACTTGAACTCATGTATAGGGAGTCTAAAAAATAATCACTCCATGGGAATAGAGAACTCCAAGTTCAGATTATAGAATTAACTAAGCAATTGTCCTAGGCTTTGACAAAAAAAAGGCAAACAAGCACACTCAATGAAAAAAAAGAACCAGCTAATCTTGAGAGTAACTTGAATGTTGTTATTGAAGCCACTAATGCTTGGGAAAGAGCATTGCATAGGTAACAGCCTTTGACAGCAAATATCCCTTTAATTCAACCATTCATCTACATTAATCCTTCAGCAACTCTCTATCTGGTTCAAGGATTTTTGGATGTGAGCTCTCCACTGGTAAGGCCTATAGTCCCAGACTTTGATAAGCAAATGGAATAAGAAAAAGCAAAGATGTCATCATAAAATGATGGAGACTTAAAAAAGTATCAGTCACTAGAGAAATGCCTTCAAGCTGTTAAGAAAGTGACAAATTTAGGATCATGGACGTAAAATTATTGGATTGGTGTTTAGTCTTATCATCTCATCTAAATTCAAAGTGCTAGATTTCTAAAAGTACAATAGGACTATCGACCCTACTACCTACCTTTGCATGCATTATTGTAAAATAGCTGGGTATAAAAAATGAGAAACTTTTAATTTATTGCTTTTAGGATAGTCTGACTAGGATAGCTATCTACTAGTACATAAGGCTTGATCTTGTGAGAATTTAGAATCTAGCTGGCACTTTTCTTGACTAATATAAGCATGCATTCATTAGGCTCTAGATCACTTTTCCCATATGGACATGGAAAAAAAAAGCTTGTAAGAGCTTTAAGTAGTATGCTTAAAAGTGGGGAAATGAGGTAGCTCAAGTTTATCCCCCTTTGACTAAAAAAGAAATGACTATCATGCTCGTCGGCACCCTATGAGCTCCTTACTATGAAAGACTAGTAATGCCATGAAAACTTTTAC
>JAQSVH010162155.1:11561-25196 GCA_029448705.1 Adansonia digitata | reverse complement strand
AAATATTTTCAAATCCTATCCCAAGGTTAAATAATATATCTATTTATAGGTTGAGTTGTAATTTGAATTTTTTTATTTAAATTTTAATCAAGTAAAGCCAAGTCAAAGTCATCATTTATTATATTATTTAAAAAAATTATAATATTACAAATATTTTTTGTATATTAACTTTATATATTTTATAATTAAATTTGTAAAAATTTATTATTAAATAATAATTTAGATCCAGTCAACTTGAATTACTAAAATTTTTTGTCCAATAATCGTCTGACTTATGAATAAATCTAATTTATAAGAAAAGAAGGGTTATCCACAAATCAACCAATGTCTAAATGAGCTTGATTTTGAAGGAAATTCTATATGAATTGGAACTTGCGATGTTGTAATTAATTAAATTGAGTAATTATGACAAAACTGTGTATCACAATAATGTTTACCATTATATAATTATAATTTTTTCTTTACAATATCCCAATAGTTGATTTGGATTAGGATATATGCCAAATAAATTGATACAATATGCAGACAAATGATTTTTTAATGTTAGACCTTCCTCATAGTTAACTTATGCAAAATTTAATTTACATGTTGTCAGATAGGCTACTCCTCGATCGTGAGTCATGTGGTTGTTATTGAATGTAAGCCTCCAAATCTAAGTTAATTTGCTGCTAAATATGATATAACTAGATCGTGAATCATGTGTCTCAATAAAACAATGGAATTCAACATTCTCAGCAGAGCTTGTGAACCGCAATGTTACGTTTATTGTATTTATTTTTTCCCTTCGCCTACATGGTGTAACTGTAACCAACAGTCCCGCATTAATTCTTTTCAGAGACATTGAGAAAAGGTTTTTGTTTGGACCCCAACCCGGCTGAGAGCGGACCATGCCGCACTTGCCGGATTGAGAAAACATGGCTATGCGGTTTCACACGCTCAATACCATTACTAAACTGGATAGCTAGCACAAGTCGTTGACGTCTTACCCTGGTCACGGGCTAATTATATTGTGATATCAAGTAGTAGCGAAATATATCTTTGTTTCTGATCTCAAGTTGAATTTTGTAATATAACTGGGTTTAAAATAACAGATTAAATTGATCAATCACACCGATTGAATCAATTAAAAATTGAGTGATTTATCCGCTTCAATACATCATAAACGAGAATTTTTTGAACTGATAAATTTGATTTTAAACTTATTTTTAATGTTTTTTAACAAATCATTAAATGTGATGCAATTTAAAACTTTAAACCTTTAAATCTATATAAAAAAATTATATCATTTAATGAAATTCATATAATTTAAATTTATTTTTTACAAACATTCATCGGACCAATTGAATTTTTAATCAGAGGTCTTGCCGATTTAACTTCTTATCTGATGATTTAATCATTGAACATAGCTTCCTCAAATCCATAACCATATTTTCTTTTTAGATTCGTCTAATCCAAAGTGTAATGTGAGCAGATACATGCAATATAAAAACCAGAAATAAAATATATGATGTTTAACCTAATCGTGATTGCTTGGTTGGTAGGGAATAATTTTTCAACCTATTTTACCTTAATTTGAACTTGACCATATATTAAAGCGCAAAATTTTCAACCTATTTCACCTAATTGACAATGCATGAATGATCAAGAGAATTTAGAAAATTTCGAAAGAATTTTCCAATATTCCTCATTTCCAAAAAGAGCCAAGGAAGGACTTGTCCTTTTTGTTGCTTTCTACCCCTATTTATACCCCAAGAGCAATCATATCAACCTGCCCAAAAAATTTGTAGCCTTCAAACGCAGCACCAAATCTAAGCAATATAGCTTCAGCCACAAGAATAGTGATCAATCAAACGAAATGATCATGAGGAATGTTCAACGTATCATCGCTTTTGCCTTGAATCCCAACTTCATTGTCGCGATTATTGTTCTCATAATCCTCTTTGGTTTAACGGAGGTGGAGGCTTCTAGGCCTCTCAAGCATCCGCTTACTCCTACTACGGTCAAGACATTCAAGGTAGCTCAAGCTTATTCTGGACCCAGTAGAAGAGGGGCTGGTCACAGCATCGTTACCTAACTTATAGATCTGCAACCAACGCAAGATTTCTTATGAGTTTTGTTATTTTTTGAGATATCGTTTTCTTTATTATCTTAGCCAATTATACACACAATTTCCACTTCCTGTATTTGTTTTTACTGAATCTACTGCAAGAAACGCAGATCCATTAATTTCACAAGATCGTTCTTTTGCTATTTAGATTCTTAGAACATGTTGGAATACAGATCTCATATTGGCTGCAATTGTTATGCAACACCGTTCCTACTAATGGGAAATGGTGTGCAATTCATGTTTACTATCCGAATTATTCCATTGACACCGTAGTACAAGAGGAGATTATTTAAAACGATGAATATCTCGGAAATTGATATATTCGTTAAGAGAGAATGAGCAAGATTGAAACTGGCAAGGGATTGGTCTTTAGACTCCGAGAATCGATATCAATATTATCCAGAGCTGCTAATTAAGAACAAATGTCTTGCATGCTTTTTTTTTTCGTGAAAGCTGTTAAGTTTAGGACAGTGCAGGCCACCCTTTTTGTTGCATGATTTAAACATGCATCGACTTTGGCGTACGTTCTCTTTTCAACCAAAAAGATCACTATATAGAACATCGCTGTTTTGTGTCAGTATAATTCCTTAAAATAAATAGTTAAATAACTATATATATATATATATTCGTGTGGCGAAATGCAATTCGATGGGCTCGAAAAGTTGCCAATGACAACCATCTTTGAACAATATTTCTTCTTGTAGCTGTAAAAACCATAATGAGAGGATGAAGGAAAAGTCAGATTTGCGGCTCATTTGATGGCCTGGATTGCCCTCGTTTTCCACGTGGTCACACATTGTCCTTTGCATTAGGACAACACGTAGGCGACACTTGTTGAACAGCCGGACTACATGTCTGGCTTGCACAGGGTAGATCTTAATTAAGGATTTGGTGAATTCAAAATTATTATTTAATAATAAAAAATTTAAATTTAATTATAAAAATATATAAATATTAAATATATAAATAAATTTCAATATTTTTTAAATAAAAGATAACTGCCAAATAAGATTTGAGAAAAAAATTAAAAAAAAGTCAAATCATAGCCTGGCCCATTTAACCTTTGATGTAAGAAAAATACAAAAATAATTTATGGATCGAGTTTCTACGGATATCTGGCATGGAATGGAACCAATAACCTTCAAAGTCAATCTATTTAGCATGCTTTTCTTACTTTGTAACTCTTTCTCTCTGACTTTCGGAAATTCTTATATTCCATTTTGACAATGTATGTGTTTACAGTTAGCTGTTCTTCATCTTCAAGAGCACAATTGAGTTAAGCAAATAATATAGTATAATGCGTTCTTCACCCATTTTAGATAAACATTAACACTTCATTAGAATTTCTTATTAAAGTGTGTGCCTGTGCCTTAAGTGAACCATACTATTCAATGTTTTAAAAAATATTTGTATTCGATATTTAAATTTCATATATACTTAAATTTAAAAATAAATATAATTTTTGAAATATATAAAAAAAATAACGGGTTGTACTTAGGCAATCTTTTCCCCACTTCTTACTTTAGCAGCGAAATAAAAAGGTTAAACTTAAAATTAATATTTCCCTGCTAATTATTTGAATGAAGTGTTATTCGACTGTTCCAAGGAAAAAGGTTTTTGAGAAGTGGGCCAACATGAACTATGGCACTGGCAGTGCTCTCGCAGAAGGCACCAACCAACCAGAGTACCAAACCATGATCAAATTCAGAGTTTCTTAGGGACCAAACTGGTCTAATAGCCAATATCGAACCATTCTAGAGCCGAGTACGGCCCAGTATATAGCCCAAATACATGAAACTAATATTTGGACTCAAATTTCATTGGCTAGGCCAGGGCTAAGCTTCATCCTGTTATTGTTTGATCGGCAAGCCCAACCCATGATCTACAGTCGCCTAATACATCGAGTCTGACTCGGTATTAAATTGCTAGCGACCAAACCACCTAATAGGAATTCTACGACGACCTTGCTATCCATTACTCCATCAAATTAGCTCTCGCTTTCTTTTTCACAATAAGTTAGAGATCATTTGTCAATCTTTGTTTTTGTTCTCTTTCTTCCCCTTAAATTATTCGATTAGTTATTCTCTAATGACACCAGACAACAAACAACCCATGACTTCTTCATTTGGAGATAGAAACAAAAAGAAAAAAAAATTGGACCGGACGAAGATCCGGTCCGATATAAAGTAAAGTAAAGTACTGACAGAAACATCATTTTCATGGGGGATTTCTCAAAATATTATGCTCGGTATCTTAGCAACAAAACAAAAGTTCCATTGACGAAGAGTTAAAATACGTGGGTTAGGTTAGTCCCAAACACGTAACCTTGCTTTCACCTTTAAACCTTTGCTTGGTTTTCCTCTTTACCTTTTTTTTTTTTTACTTTAAGAAGATGACTTTGCCACTTCCTCCAACTACTTAAATAATTAATCCTAGTTTTAAGAATCTGAAATTTTCCAGATCCGGTGGTCGGTTAAAAAAGCCATGTTGTTCGGTTTTATTTTTCCTATTTGGTTTCATTTACAGCAAAATCTTTTTTTGCTGTCCGACTTCGTCAAATTAGCCGTGACAGTTAAACTCTACGTAATAAAAATAGTTTAAAAAATATACTTAAGGTGTTGAATTCATAATAAATAAATATATTTAACTCAATAAATAATACAATATAAAATTATGACCATAACTATTCAAATCCTACTATTTATTATGAGATATTTTAAAGGAATAAATAATAATTTTTTTAAAAAAATATGTTTAATGATATTTGTTATTATAACATTAAGAAAAAAATATATTTAATAATTTTTAACCCATCGTTTTGATAGGAAATCGAATTGGAAATGCACAATTAAAGTGTTAATTTTCTAACACAAATGGGACATTATCCAATTCTCATTTTGTCACTCTTCTAGAGATATTTCAAGCTAACCCATGTGAATCCAAAGAACTTGTAGGGATAGCTTTTAGAATTTTCTTTGAACAAAAACAAAAGTGAAAACGAAAGGAAAGGAAACACCGGATAAAGCCAGTTGAAGATTTAATTACCAAGTTTTGAGTTTTGACTAAGGAAAAGAAAACAAATGGCAAAAGATAATAATAAAACCAGGACACTGGACACACACACATATATATATATATATCAATTTATTGTCAAAAAATAATAAAAATAAATAGAAAATTGAATTCACTAGAGTTGTTCATGAGTCTAATGAAGTTGAAATCAAATTAGACTTAAGATAGCATTTATTATAAATATATGTCTAAATTTATATTAATCTAATTATTTGATTTTCTCATTTTAATTTATTCATATTTATAAATGAATTTAAAAAATTTATTTTTATTTTTGAGTAATTTTTAAAAAATAAAATCACTAAACGTATATTTTATTAACTATATTATTATGATATATTTATTTTTAAAATTATATAAAAATATAATTAAGTTCGTATTTTATATTTTAAAATTAAAATCTGATTGGTATTTAGGAGGATCTCATTGTTGCTTTAGTTACAATTTTTAAGCTTAAAACATTTACTCAAATTCTTTAAAGTATCGACCAATTCCGTGATCAGGCTATCCAACGCCGCATTCATTTGTCCTCTTGTCTTCTTCGATACCCAACAAAACCAGCTCCCATTGTCCTCGCCCACCCTATCTTCCCATTCGTTGTTTCCCATTCTCCATTTCAACCTCAAACCCGAAAAAAAATATCACCCAAAATCAAGGGTTCAGCTTTTGTCAATGAAACGAAGCGCCCCAGATTCTCAGTTACCCGTATCTGACCAGAAATTGAAGAAAGTAAAAGAAGAAGATGAAGATGCAAAAACTGGTTTCATGAATTTAGATGAAGATCTGTTGTACGAGGTTTTGAAACATGTCGATGCGAGGACTTTGGCTAGGGCCTCGTGTGTTAGCAGGATGTGGCGGCAAACCGCCAAGGACGAGCGGCTTTGGGAGCTGATCTGTACCAGGCACTGGGCTAACATCGGCTGTGGAACTCAACAGCTTAGATCTGTGGTTTTGCCTCTCGGTGGCTTCCGCCAGCTCCACTCGCGCTACCTTTGGGCCTTCTCTAAGCCCCAAGCCGCTTCACCTTCGTCTTGGGCACCGCTCAAGATTATGAATTCCAAGCCGCCAGCTCGGTGGGGGAAAGATGAGGTTAATCTTTGTCTGTCTCTTCTCTCTATTCAGTTTTATGAGAAGATGAACAATAGAGGCAGATAATTCTTATTATTCTCTTACTACCATATAGCATTTTATAATAAATGGATCAAATATAAATATATCACTTAATTTCTATCTTCTGTTTTCCACTTTTGGGTTTTGTTTTATGTTTGGTTCTTGTATTATATTCTTATATTCGGCTTGGGTTTTTTCTTTTTTCTGTTTTTGATTTCTTTACTTTTGGAATTTTTGTACCAAAGCTGGGGTTTTGTGAACTAGATCTGTAATTCTGTGCTAATCTTAAAGTATGAAATGAACAATTGTTCCATAAATTTATCTTTATCAGCTTTAATGTTGCCATTTTGAAAGTTTTCTTGCAACACATTTTTTGTTGGAAAGTGGAAAATGGGGGGGGGGGTTTGATTGGATTCTATTTGGGAATTTAAGCCTGGATGGGCTGAACAAGAAGAACAGGGGTTCCAATTGGTTGTTTTTATTATAATTATACTGCAAAATTTTTTCTGCCATTTTTCTGCCGATGAAGACTTGGGGTTTCAGTACTTTTTTTGTTATTGCATTTTAGATATGTTTTTCTGCATGATGATCCAAAGTACCTGAGAGAAGGACATTTTCGTATTGTTCGTCTGTTCCCTTGAGGAATTTTTGTATCTCACGTTAGCATCAAATTCAAAGGCAGCCCAAGTCGGTTTCCTGGCTAAATAAATAGGAATTCTTTTTCCTTCCTTCTGTTTACGGGAGCTAGTTTCAGGTTTTCAACTTGGTTTTTGGCTTTTTGCCTGCATTTCTGGGAAGAGAAACTGTTTTTTTTCCTTCTTCTATACGGGTCGCAATCTAGTGTAGAAGAAGGGTTCGTACATATTAAGGTATGAATATGAGATTTATTGAATTAAGTTTGAGTTAATTGCTTCTTAGGCCCCAAATTGTCAGTGGTAGTGGGGTTCCATGTGAGGAGTTCCTATCTTTGATGGCTAAATTGCCGGTATTGGAATGGGACTGGAATTTTTGTCATTTTCTCCTGCGTAGTTGGAAATCAGTAATGTGATTTATAGCTTCAACTTCAAGCAAGCTCAAGCCTCAAGTTCTGGTTATCAAGTTGAAGCATGTGGATTTGACTTAAATCTAACTGAACTTGTTTTACAAGTTTAATACTAGTTTTGTACTCTTCCTCTGAAAAAGACAGCGTACGAATACGATGGACTAGTCCGAAGGGAAACTAATTTGTTAGCATTCTTTATATAATATATTTATAAGATATAATATCTAATCATGCTGATCAAATGAACTTACAATTTTTGGGTTTTTGGATTTTTTGATAAATGAACTAATAATGGTTAAGCTTGGGTTAATTACTTGATGATTTGGAGATTGATTCAAGTTTTTATGTTGATTTTTAAGTTTCTTGATAAAATTTAAATAAGCTTTAATATAAATTTGATAATTTTGATTGAGATACGATTCTTCAAAAAAATAACTAATAAAATTTATATAAATATATAATAATTTAATAAAAAATTGTAATATAAAACTAATATAAAATGATACGATTTTATGGATTTTCAGATCTATTTTAATGCTGTTGCCTGAAATGGGATCACATTGTTTGGCCCATCTGAAATATAAAACCCAATTCAGTTAAAGAACGAAATTAAAGGGCTTTAATTAATTGATTGTTATTCCTTGGAAAAAAAGGCCAGCTGGTAGGTGTGATGCGGCGCTAACTGGTCTGAGCTACGTGACCCCAGCAGCCTAATCCCAATCTAATTCCTGTTAATGTTTTTATATTAATATTTATAAATAAATTTAAATAAAAATAATTTTTTATAATAAAGACGGAATCGAATTATAAAATTTTTTTGCTTAAACTTAGCTCAATACAAATTAAATTTGTAGGATTATTCGACCCGTGAAAAGATCAATCTTTATCACCTTTTAGTTGTAATAGGACACCCTTCAATTTCAAATTCAATATATATCTCTATATATATATATATATATATTAAAAAAAAAAAGAAGGAAATTTATTTCTTGGCAATTGATTGTCTAAACTACCATTCGTGAAAAGAAATATAAGGGTGGAGCTTGAATCCATATATGGATAACTGTGAAACCTTTGCTTTGCTTGGTAAGAAAAATGATGAGAAGGTTTTGATCCTATTTCAGGCCTTGTGAGAAAAGTTTCACATTGTTTTTAAGCTCTTCATGGGACTGAATTAAAACTGCAACGTGCAATTAAACATTCAAGAAGTGAGCCAAGATATATTTGTCTTTGGTCCCCTAGGTGTTCCATCATAAATGCTGTCAAACGTAGCCATAGATGGAAACGCATGGATATTCCATTTATTCGTCAAATTTTTAATATAATTTGACTAACTGTTCCATTCTTTGCTGAAACCAGCAACTTTGAAAACATGTTGGTATTACTAGTATTATTCCTTTGGGGAGACTGGTGGAGGCTGGCTGCGCCTGCAAGAAATAGAGCGTTTGTTAAATTCTTATGTCATTCAGACTCAGCTACATTTTCGTTCCAGTTTTGCTATGATTTCCTAAGAACTACCCACTTTTCAATTGAAATTTCTTCGCAGGATCCAAAGGAATTTCATGACAAATAAATTATGTCAATTTTCAATTATAAAATGATCTGTATTCCTACTAGCACCTTTTATTTTTTATCTTTTTTTTAGGTCAAAATCTAAAGATAAGATAAAATGTTATAAATAATGGGATTTGAACCCCGACGATCAAATTTTTTGGATGAAGATGACTACGCAAAGGAATTAGGCTAAGTTACTGATTCAACTAGAACCTTTTCAAATTATAAAACTTTTCCTTCAAGAAAATTAACTAGTCTATTTTGCATTGGACAGATCCAAACATAAGCGTGTTCAGAAATGCCAAGGAACTTGGTTGTCAACTCAAGAGTATAGTTTGGCATGCTCCTACCGGATTGTTTCCAGTCTACTTGCTGCTTTTACCCGTTTGGTTCATGCTTGATTGTAAGGGACGGTTCAATTTTTTGTCTTCCAGGTGTCGATTGATTTCTGATGAAGAGTAAATTGTGGAAGCATCCAATAGGCCAGTTACCTTCTGGATGGCTTGCTTTTGTTGAAATATTTCCATAGCGTTCAACAAAAACCAAAGACAACCCTCTCAAAAGCCAAAATAACTTTATGTTATAGCATGCAGTATCACCAGACGCTGAGAATATTCACACTCTTTCTTACGTTGTAATCTCATCGATTTTCAACTCCCAAAAGATATAATATACTTTACGGTGAACTTGTTAAAAAACAAAAAAAAAAAAAAGAGGAGTATCATACGTCATAGATTACTTCAATAGCATCCATCAAAAAGTGGTGACGAAGTTTCCCTTGAATAACATCATTTTATTAACTATTAATTCATATATTTTTTACCATGCCTGTCACAGCTGTGTGAGGAACTGATGATATTAGCTTATCGCTCATTCAAAGCCTTTTCACTTTCTGCTTATGGATTACTGGCCCCGCACCTGCCTTTTGATAAACTTCAAAAATGTTTACGCAGGCAATTACGCAGGCCACAGTAATTCTCAAAACCTTCGCTAGAATTGAAGAGAAGAAGCAAATTTTCTATTTTCTTTACAAACATCTGTATTTCTCAAGCAAAATTTTAGACATTGACAATTACAAGTTAATATTTTTGTTTACCGTAAACTTAGCTTTGAAAGGGAAAAAATACATTATTTTTTTTTAAAAAAATTAAAGCTAACCTTTTAATTATCTCTATATTTGATCCACATTAGGATTTATTTTCAACTTCATTTCTTTTTTTAATATTGGGAAATAATGTTTGATGAAGTGGTTCTCCAAGAAAGACTCTTTTAATGAAAGATATAATGATATTATACGTGAATGATATAATTATTTATAAAATAATGTTGTAGTAGTCAAAATCAAGTATATAATATAGCCATTAACTTATGACCTCATTCCTTGCACGATATAGAGGAAAGATGGCGGCGAATTAACCGTCGAAATCTCGCACGTGTTTAAATGGGCCACTTATCTTTTCTGACGGTCAAAAAGGTCTCAGGCTTGATCAGCAAGCAGCTCATATTCAAACTAATCGCTATGTATCAAGCAGCGTGAATTAGTATATATAGTTATCGGCATGGCCCTTTTTTGTATCAAGCAGATCGCATCGAATCTCTCAGTCAAAAACCAAAGCTTTAGCTCTCCCTAGATCAAGCCTTTGTAACTTTAGCACAGATTCCAATGGCCGGAAACGTCAAGTCTTTCTGCTTTGTCCTCGTTCTTCTTCTAACTTCGTTCCTTTTCATTTCTTCTTCTGCGGCTCGTCCTCTCAATGATGCAGGCAGCTCTATAACCAAAGGGATCGAGGTTTTCTTGGATGGTTTGAGCCTTGAAGCAATCAAGACCGCAGGTCCAAGTCCAGGAGGAAAAGGTCATGCATTTACTGATGCTATCACGAACAACTCAGGTCCAAGTGCAGGAGGAAAAGGACATGCATTTACTAATGCCGTCACGAACTCGGGTCCGAGTGCAGGAGGAAAAGGTCATACGTTTACTGATGTTGTCACGAACTCAGGTCCTAGTTCCGGTGGCGATGGACATTAAGCTAGCGTCTGATTCTTTGGCATCTCCATTTGTTTAATTCATTGTTTCTTCAATTATTTTAATCAATTTTGTTCCTTGCTATTGAGTTCATTCTTCTGTACTGTCTTCAGTAAGTTTAGGTATGGTTGCTGGCAATTAATTAGCCTGCCATATCTAACTTTGTGATTCTGAGTCATGTAAGACGGCTTTGACATCAAGTATTTGTTGATTCAATGATCCCTAATTTTATTCATGTTATAAAGTTCTTTTTGCATTTGTGAACTCTGTTTTTTCAAGGTGAGAGACAAAGAAAAGACATTTTTTTTTTTTTACAGTGGAAATTGCCAAAATGGAAGAAGCTTGCACTTTGCATAGTTTTAGCTCGTTTATTTAATGTCCATTAAGGAATTTGTCATCAATTGCTCTAACAATATATTTCAAAAAATTCAAGACAGAGACCCGAAATTCACCCGGAATCCACATGCCTGCATTAGTTCACCGTTCACCTCGGTAAAGTTCCCATGAGCATTGCGTATTGGTTTCGCATATAGAATGCATTTATTCAACTTTCGATCAAGACTGTCCAATTAAATCAGCTACTGTAATTCTTCTTGCCGGCCGGTAATGAAATAGCAAAAACATTCCGCGTTTGTCAACTAAGAATGTACGACTGCTTGCTGAACGGCTATGGACTGGGCTTTCAGACCACGACTATGCTTGGCTGCTTCGATGTTGTTCTCTTGTGTCGATGATATATATATATATATATGTATTCAATGCACTATCATTTTACTTTGAATTACGTGATGTCATTTTTTACTACAAAGAAGGTGACAGTTTAATATGGGAGGAAAAAGTTATAAATATTATATTTAAATTTCATATTTATTAAATACTATCTCATAATGATAATTATTTGAACTAAATGAGCTAAATTTAATATCTAAATAGTATGCCACAAATGAATAGAAATAAATTTATTTATTAATAGTTAACGTCACTTGATTCTAAAATGCATAAAATATAAACATAAATTTATATTTGTACTATTACAAAATTTCGATATTAAAATCACAAATGAAGTGACGTACATTAACATAAAAAATTATAAATTAAATAATAATATTATAAAGTATTTATGTCTTTCAGATTTATTAAGTGGAGTTAAAAAATTTTATATCTCATTATAAAAAACAAACTCGAAAAAAATATTAGTACTTTAATAATACTACCAGCGCTTTAACGGTTAAAAGGTTGGGGCAATGGGTTTAATGATTAGATCCCAAACTGGAGTTCTTTTGGGCCTAAAAGCCCAAATTTTGAGCAGAGACAGGTAGACGGCAAAGCATCGCGAATCGTTAACCCTTAACGATTGAGAATTATTTCCGTCTTTTTGGTTTGGTTGTGTTCTAAAATAGAGCTAGGCAAAGAGAAGAATGTAGCAAAAGAAGGCCACCTTCTCGCAGCAACTGGATTCAAGAGGTTTATATTGGTTTGGGATAATTTTTTTTTTTAAAAAACCTGAAAAAAGCAGCCTCCAATCAGCACCGTTTGGAATACTTCCCAAAGCCTGTAACTGCAACAACTTCAGCTCCTCCCATGCCACGCAAGATGATTCGCACTTCTCCGTAGAGGAACAATTAGAGATCTTTGATTCATTGCAGCCATATTGAAACGTCCTCAATGACGAGTTCTTAAATAGGTAATTCAATTATGCTCTGCTTTGTTTAGTAAGGGAATGTTGGTCAACCAAAAATGGGCTCCAATAAGCTGAGAGATTATTTGCCATCCAAAGTCTGAAGGAGGGCTTGGTTTCAAAAATGCTAAAGAATGGAATAAAACCTGCATTCTTACAAACATATGGATTCTTTTGTCCAATTCATGTTCTTTATGGGTGGCTTGGATTAAATCCTATGTGCTTAAAGATAAATGTTTTTGAGATGTTCCTCACTCAGGAAATTCTAGTTGAAATTAGGAAAAAAAAATTACTTCAATCAAGAGAGCTAGCATCGGGCCTGGCAGATTATAAGACATGAGCATGGAAGTTTGATTGGGCATAGGCTGGTCTGGTTTCAAAACGAGATGCCAATTCATTCTATTGTAACTAGGATGGCTATCCTCAATAGAGATGTTGGCAACTGTGACACTGAATTGAAATGGGCGGAGGAAAAAAATAATAATAAAAGCCAAGGCTTCAATGACTGTCGTGCTACTTATTGCCTGGATAACTAAAATCTGAAGCTTATCCAAGACACAATAAATATATATATATATATATAAAATATAAAAGATATTTAGGATCAAATGCAGCGTTGTCATTCTTGAAGTTTCCTTAGTAGATATCAACCACCCAAAACTTTAAGCAAATTCAATTATTTATCCTACAAATACAAGCATATTGTAGTGAAGTTCAATAAATATATCAAGAGATCATATTTGAAGATCACATGCCGTGTTATAATTCTTGTAGTTCTTTTTTTTCTTATTATTATTGTTATTTAAAATTTTTTAGTTCTTGGGTTCAAATTGCAGATGCAAATTTTCAAAGGGGCGGAAGCCAGTCATAATTATAGGTATTATTATCGAAAATTAATGATGTGAAGACTAATAAAAAGATGGAATAAAAAGCCGAATTAACGATTTTATAAACCATTTATAAATATTTTTTAAAAAATATAAATAAATTAATATATTATTTAAGACCGATTTGTTTAATAAATGAAAGTTATTTTTTTTTTAAATTTG
>JAQSVH010162136.1:4047-25199 GCA_029448705.1 Adansonia digitata | reverse complement strand
AAATTTTAATTTGTCAAATTTCTTAAGAAATCAATTCACCCCCCTCTTGATTTCATTCACCACTTAAAGGTCTAACACATGGTTTTGGCTTTTATGGCTGACTATATGGATTAAGTAAACTCTAATGGGTTCCAAATAGCTCCTCTATTCGATGAGGACAGCTAAGGCACCCTAATCCTAGGCCCATCCTAGGCTTAGTGGAGTAGCTTTGATTCGAGTAAAAGTATTTTGCTATACCCATATAGGTAAAAATAATACCACGGGAACATAAATACTTTATACCTCGAAAGATACCGCTAGCCCATAGGTAAAGAATAGATACCACAGAAGATAATTAGCTTACTTCCACCTAATTAAGGTGTTATTTTCTTTTCACGAAACATATAGTCAAGAGTCAAATACGGATGAGAGTGGATGGTGTATGTTAGGGAAACAATAAAATCTTTTCATTTTCCTCCTTATTACCATAATAATAAACTATCATATTCATTTTTTGGGTAGACAAGGACCCTTGTAATCATGAGAAACACAAAAACACAGAGAGTGGTGGCAAATAAATGTCATGTACAAAGAAGATAAAGAAAAGGGATTATATTTAAATAATGACTAAAATCAAGGAAAATAAAGAATGAGATAAATTTTAGCTAGTTACTGGCTTGACTCTCTAAATAAAGTACCTTAGTGGAGTCACCAAGCTATCATGACGTACCCTTCGCATGACATGCTACGACTTAAAAACAAAAAAGAAAAGGGAAAAGCGAAGGGGCTTGCCTTCAGATCATCCCTTAGTTAGGATTTAAATTAGGTGTAATAGAGTAAAGGTCGAAAAGAGGATCATTAGATGAATCAGTCATCCAATTGGTCTTACATGGCCATTACAAAATGGCCAAGACTTGGACTTGCCATTGATCATTTTAGGCTAAGTATGATGGATACTTCTAAAAACCATTGATTTGGATTTACAAAACTTAAAAATTGATTTTATAGACTGCATGTACTAGAGTTCATTTTAAAAGATCCAAGAGTTGATTATATGTGGGGAAGGATTAGCACCCCCATGATTCCTAAAATTGATACCATCTAACTATAAAGTATCTAAGTCTCAATTTTCCTTTGGTTTTCTACATGCAATCACTATTTATGCATAATCCCCTTCTTATAAATGCAATTTTTTTAAATATTAAATCTAGGTTTTTATGTTAAAGGTTTAATTAATATCTTTCTATGCAACCTAAGAGAGAGAAAAAACATAAAAGTTTCAGTAAAATAAAATCTGAATTGATTTAGAAGAGGTTACTATACATTAAGCACTAGAGGGATATTGACATAGAACATTGCCTTGGATTTTATGAAATTTGATTTTAAAATCATGGATGCAAAATCATCATGGAAAAAGGAAATGTGTTAGTAAGGCATAAAAGAACATAATAAAAGTTGCATTAGGTTAATATACAAGACATAGAAAAGAAAGGATGGTCAAAAAATATTTTGTAATTGACCTCAATTATTAAAGAATAATTGAATTGAGGATCTTGAGACATGTTTAGATTTGATGGTTATCTTAGGCATGATAAATTTGATATAAGACCTAGGGAAGGCTAAGGAAGAGAAAACTTAGGTTTTTTATGTATTTTGAAAAGTAAGGTTGAGTATCCCTTTGGGGAAAATAGGGTTAAAAAATCTCATTAGAAAAACGAGGTTAGAGTATTCCCTCAGATAAAAGGGTTAGAGTATCCCCTCAAAAAAAGAGATTTTGAATGATTTTTGAAAACTGGAGTTTTGATATACTTTGAGGAAAATATAGATCTTGGAATTAAAACCTGACAATTTAAATAAGAGATGGAAATTAACTTTCAATAGTGCCTGGAGTCTTGATCCAAGCATAACGACACCTATGTCATGACATGGAACTCTATGTGAAAAATTGTTGAATACATTTTGAGTCATTTGAATAACCTAAAAAGATGGTTCGAGAAAATCTTAGTAACTTTTGTCAAGTTCAAAAAAGCAAAGGATAGCATTAATTTAGTTGGTCCAAAGGTTTCTAGTGGCAAACAAGATATCGTTGGAAAGGCAACTCAACAAGGATTAATATAAAAATATTTCAAAAATACTAAAAAATCATTTCTTGGCAGAATTAATTTTTGAATCTAGGTTTGAGCTAGTACTGACAACAAATACAAGGGAAAGAGGTTATAAACTTCTAAAAATCACCCCAAACTCGTTTGTAATTGTTAAATAGCAAACAATATCTTTTTAGAAAGTGAATTTTATAAACTTTTGAGGAAAAATATTTCATAAATCCAAGAAAATCGTTTGCTGGGTCAAAATTTCCTAAATAGAATTTGAATTTCTAATTCCAAGTGTTCAGATAGTGAAAATTCAAAAAATCATAACTCATATATTTAAAATGATCTAGGAGCAAATAAGGTGTCTTTAGAAGGTAATTCAAATCCCTTTCAAGGAAAAATGATATAAAATTCAAAAAAAAAATCATTTAGAATCTAGAAATAACATTTCAAATAGGGATCAATGTGCTGCCAGTACCAAAATAGGGGTTTTCTTTGAGTTTAAGGCTTTTATGGTCATGCATCAAGGTATCGAACATCCAATCTCTAAGGTCCATGGCAATGGAGTAATGGACCAATCCAACTAGAGTAACCAGCCGAACAGCCCGCTATCCATACTATTAATCATGACAAAAGGCTCAAAACAAGACTTGAAGCAATTCTTGAAAACATTTTTGGTTCTTAAAATGGTTAAAAACAAAATTCATTTGGCCTAATGAGGCCATGATTCCAAACATCTGTGCTTGTATGTTCCCAAGATTGGAGAACCAATTTATTGAAAACATTAAATCTATGCTAATCCTTATTGGTTGTAGTTAGTATAGACTTAACTTGGGGTTTCATTTGGAAAGAATTTTTTTGTAAGCATCATAGAGGCATTTTAATGAACATATGATGAATTAAACCAAGTGAAAATAATAAAAATAAGCAAACGTTCAAAACAACAATTTATCCATGGATTTCAACAAAGGAATCATAGTGAAAATGCATACAATGGCATGGTAAAGATTAAAACATACTAGAATGAACATCTAAACATGAAGTAAGCATGTTAAGATGAAAAAAAATAAGGGAAAAATGCATGAGTATAGGAAGTCTTAATGTCCAAATTAGATATGGCATTTTTATTCATCTAAACAACACTAATGCACTAAGAAAGTCATCAAAATCCTAAGATTACCACAAACATACCCATAATAATGCATAGAAGCCTTAATACAGTCATGGAAACATGGAAGTTCTCTAATGAGATGATGATGAAGAAAAATAGAATATAAGATAAAGAAAAAATGGAAAATATACCCCCAGGAAGACCTTTTAACTCTTAGCTCCTTACTTGAGCAACAACCAAGCCATGTAAACTCACTTTGTTCCCTTTTTTTGCTATGGATTAGAAAAGAAAGAGTGAAAAGAAGGAGCTTTTGGTTATGGTGTCTATGAAGGATGGTTCTAAGGGTAGAGATGAAGGAAATGATAAGTTTTAGAAGGGTTTTTGGAAGGGTGGAAAGGGAGCCACGGGAATCGAGTATTTAGGATAGTTTAAAGGTTCTTGATGGCTAATGTAAATGTGTTGTAACCCTTCCTCAACTAAGTAAGAAAATTGGATTATATAATGGTGGATTTTAGCCATTAAATGACCTAGCAAAAAGGCACATAGGACTTTTGGCATGTACCACATGATAACTTCTTATAGAAATGCAAAACCTTTTAGAATTTGATTAGTTAATCTTGATTCTTGTTGCCAAAAAAAAACCTTGCACTAGCTGATTCAATGAGCAATCTTAATTTTGTCCAAGCTTAATGGACCTTTCCAAAATGTGTTAATCCAATGTTTAAAGCCCAAAATTAAATCCACATCATTTGTATGAGTTTATATTTGATATAGGATGATTTTTTAGGCCAATTTCATGATCAAATTTGAGTTTTGAAGTCATGGTAGGGGGAGAGAAAAATGTCTCGAATAAGGCCAAAATTTACCTTGTGTATATTGAGCTTTGTATCGATACATTGAGCAAAAAACCTAGAATGTATCAATACTTTGAATCTGGTATTGCCACAAAGCATGGTGTAATATGAGCAAGCTTGTATCAATACAAAACTTGTTATATCGATACTTGTTGGCCAAAAATTGTGATTTTAGCTATGACATAACTTTATATTAACATACACACTTTTGGTATCGACACCATACTTTAAGTATGGATACCATGCCCTTTGGTATCAATACAACTAGCATGATTTTGGAATTTGAATGAAATGGAGCCTTGTACTGATACCTCACACCAATGTTTCAATACTTACATACAAAAATCTACATTTTCCTTACGTTTGGCTCTCCAAACCCTTTACCTCAACTAAAGATGGTGGAAAATTGACCTATCCTCTTCGAATGACCTCGATGATGCCTCAGATGAAGACTTCTAATATCTTGAATGTTGGCCTAAACAAAATGGGGTGTCTACACTATTAAGCTTCCTATAAACCCCAATTAGGCGCATTTTGATTTTTCAACAATGCCTAATAATTTTTTCTCTGTCAAAAATTTTTATTAGTTCTTTTGGATCCAAAATTTTATAAGGAAAATTAACTTGGTCTTTTATGTAATTAAATTCATAATTTAGTTTGTTTATTTATAAATTTTAATTTCTAACAATTTAATCCTTCCACTTTATTTTTTTATAAAATTTGCAATTAAAATTTTATTTTTCCTTCATTTTTGAAAATTCATGAATAATTATATACAATTTCAAAATTTAATAATTTAATTGCATGAGTATTAATTTAATCAAGCTTGAATGTTTATCATTAAGTTTAATATTATCCAAATTGGATTTTTTTTCATCTCTATGGTACTAGAGAAAATGCCGTACATGATGCATTAAGCAAAATGACTAAAATTATTAAATGAAACTTATCAAAATACAAAAAATCTAAAAGATAATTTAACAAAAAATTAAATGAATAAAATAAAAAAATCCTAAAATTGTTAAAATCTATTCGGCCAAGGGCCTTTGCTTTTGCCCCTGGCCGAATTCCATGCTCTATAAATTGGGGAAGGTTAGTTCATTTTGAGGCTAATGTTTCCAAGCCAGGAAAACACTAAGAAAACACTAAATTTCCTAAATATTTAAGCTTTTTAATGTAGTTATTCTTGTAAAATTCTAAATTTTTGTTCATTTCATTCATGAATATTCATTTTTGTGAGCCAAAATCATGCTTATGCCAACGAATATTCATCCATGTTGAAAGACAAGCATGATGGCTATAAACCATTTTCTTGTATTTAATTGTTATGTTTTATTTTTTTAACAAAAACGTGGTTTTTCTTTTTTGATGACATTGATTTTGTCATGTATATATGTTCACCTAGATATTATTTTCTTTGGTATTTTCATGTGGATATTATTTTGATTATTTTGTGATTTTTAGAAGTTGTAGGGGCTAAAATAATTTTTCCAAAATTTTGAAGGCCTTAGAATGGTATTTTCATGCTTAGCCAAAACCTTGCATGGATGATTTTGTGATGTTTTGATCTTAGGCTATTTTGTAAATATTAAAATTTAGGGACTAAACTGTAAAAAAGAAAAAATTATTTCTAGGCCATACTTCATGGGCCCATAGGGATTTTTTTCATGCAATTTAAGAATGTTTAAAAATATATCATATATTTTAAACCTTTCAGGGACCTTTTTTTTATAATTTTTAAAAGTTTAAGGACTTGTTTGCAAAAAGGTGAAAAATTGGTTATGGCCAAAGGTATTTGGCCGATCTTTCTTATAATTTTTTTCTATATGAGCTCCATGTTGATTTTGACATAATTGATGTTTGATTTTGTGTTTTATGTCATGTAAAGACCATTTTTCAAAGTTAGAAAAGTTTAAGGGCTATCTAGTAACGCTTTACATTTTAGGGTCAAAATGGTCATTTCTCATGTCAAATTACCTTTTAGGGTATTTTGGTCATTTAGGAACATTTTTAGCATTTTTAACCATGCTGGGACTAAATTATAATTTTGAAAATTTAGGGATCTATTCGTAATTTTTGTATTTAAGGTCAATTTTGATGTCAAAGTGACCGCTTTAGGGTAAAATTGTTAGTTTATTTCATTACAAAGCCTCAAGCGTTATCAAAATACTTCTATGTCAAAGGTAAACCCTAGGGGTATTTTAATAATTTATATTAGAATCAAGTCTTATATGATCACCAGGATACTTATATGTTGAAAGTGTGCAGTACGAATAGGTTCGTTTGTTTATGATATTATCAAGTCCTTTAGGTTACCAAGATACTCTCATGTCTAAGGTATATCTTAAGGACATTTAGATAAGTTACATTAGAACCGAGTCTTTTAGAGTCACCAAAAAACGTTTATGTTGAAGGTATACTTTAAGAGCACTTAAGATAATTTTTATTATTTTTGACAAAATAAGATGCCAATGACTGGGCACATGAAAAGGATTGTTCCATATTCATGATTGTAACCTATTCTCGAACACTTTAATATGATCTCTGATATAAGTGCAAACCTCAAAGTTAATTTTTTAAGGTTTTGTCACCCTTAAAATACGAACTTTAATAAATTACCAATTTGACCTAGCCAAAATAGATTGGTGGTGACTCCAAAATAAATAGTCATTTCATAATGACTGTTTAGGATTAAGTGGAGTAAGCGATTCGTTAAATTACTAATTTGACCTAGCCAAAATAGATTGGTGGTGACTCCAAAATAAATAGTCATTTTATAATGACTATTTAGGATTAAGTGGAGTAAGCGATTCGTTTCGATAATTTTGTCCCTAAAAATAAAAAAGAGAATAATAATGATATAGCCCTTATAAATAGAGAAATAATGATATATAGATATATACATATATATATAAAAGATCGAGGGGTACACCTGCCTTTTAAGTCCAACTAGTCAGGATTCATATCCTGACCAAGTTGTAATAGCTTCAAGAGTCAGACCTAAAATTAATCATGTGTTAATTAATTTTTTATTGATTCAGTTTCAATTGGTATTTGACAATAATTTTTAGTATTGGCAAAACAAAACCTTTATTACATTTTTTATTTATACATATCATTCATATTATTTTTACTAAACTTTTTTTGTTCTCTTTGTAGCATTATTTTTATGGGGCATTTAGGATAGGGGTTTGTTATTTTTGAAAAAGTCGGGTCATAAAAGGTTTGTTTGTTCCCCAGAACACATGTGCACATGAATTTGTATTATACCCTCCTCCAGGCATATAAGGGGGCATAGGTTACCCAAATTTTTAGGAAATGGTGAAGTAGCTCTACCTTTTGAGGTGTTAGCCTTTATTTAGGCTAGTGAAAAACCTACCGAGTGTAAATTCCTATGCTTGCCCGAGGTGTTAGCCTTATTTCAAGCATGGAAGATGCTCCAACTCGAATTGAACCCTTTTTGACATAAACCCATGATGGATAAAGATTAGGGTACTATTTCATTTCTTTTCAAACTCAAGGAACAATTCGAAAACTTGTTTAAATGTTCAACCCAAACTTCATGTAATAAACTATAAGGGCTTCTTAGAGGTTACTTAATTAGGTACATATGCGGGAATGCTTCTAAACTTTTACTCTTATAATTTGAATTTCTTAATAGCAATAAATATATATTGTGTTGCCATGATAAATTTTACTTATTTCTCTCTTTTCCTTGCCCTATTGTGATGAATTTTCTAGGATCAAATTTTCATAGTTGCTATTTCATTTTTAATAAAAAATTTTTATCAAAAAAATGGAGTTTATGGATGCTTTTAAAAATAAAAAAGAAAGAAGAAAAAACATGAACCTCTCTTTTCAAAAAAAAGAAAAAATGGAAAAAAGAGAAAAAAAATCAAAAATCAAACTCAAAATTACATTGATAAAATTTTTTAAGCTTTTGAGTATGCTAAAGAAAAGAGAAAAGATAGCATTGGGATTTTTTTTTAAATTCTTGGTGCAATATTTGTTCCATGAAAATTTATAAGTTCATTTGCATTTGCAAGGTTTACATATTCATTTGTTTATATGTTTATGCATTCATAATTTCCATAATGTATTGCATCAATTCCATTCATCGTATTTAAAGGATCAAGATATGGACAATAATTTAAAGGCAAGAATTTGTAGGTTAGAGTCCATCCAAGAAGAGTAAAGTTATGAACCTTGGGAAATAAACAATTTGCTCAATAGGCTAGTAAAAATGGTTGAGGATCTACATCAGATAAAAGATGATCTTTGCCTAAGAGTATTATCATCCTCGATGAATCTAGAAAATCAGAATTTGGTAGATTAATTGGAAGCACGAATAGATACCTTGGAAGGAATAGTGAAGAGAATGGGACATGAGATCCAAGAGAAAAAGGAATAATTGTTCAAAATGACAAAAATCATCAGAGATCTTCTTGGCAATCCCCAAGAGTCACCAATGCCTTTAACCTAACCTTTCGCACTTGAAGACTCAAAGACTAGATCGAATATACCATTGACAAAGATTTCAACTCCTAGCCTATTTACATGATTGAAATAAAGCCTCCAAAATTTGCACCTCTAAAAATTAGCCTACCCTGTAACCTTGTTGGTTTTTCTAGCACTACCCTGTCATCTATTGGAATCTAAACTAAGAAAAACCACAAAGTACTTACAAATTCAATTACATTCCAATACTTATAAAGAACTACACTCTATCTTGTTCCAAAATTAGGTAATTGTTCCTAAGTATATTATTCCCTATAAACCACTTATGCCAAATGGTATGACATCAATGCACATTGCAAATACCATATGGGGTTACAAGGATATTCTGTAGAAAAATGCAATGCAGTCAAGAAAAAGTTTAAAACCTACTCAATGTCAGCATAATCTGGGTCAAGCCAAGGTTGAATGTTGCCATTAAATTTTTAAAAGCATTAAATGATAAAGGGGTAATGAACTCATCATCAAGATAACCTTTTGTCTACTTTGTGGGCTTTGCATATATAAGGTTCAAAAGGAATGATTAAGATCTGCAAAGGTTCCTTAGAAGCATTAATACAGCTCAAAAAATGAAGTGTTTGCAAAAACAACTCTTTATGTTACTTTTCCTTTTGAATCCTATAAATATGATTTTGTATAATGAATGAATAAATTAGAGTTGGTTGATGACACAATGGTGCTGAATCATGACTTGAATTCCTTAGATTGTTGCCCTACAATAATTTCCATATCTGATACTTAGCCAAGAGATTAACACCCAATCTGTTTGATCAAATGTTGCCCCTATTCATTCATTTTTTTCATTTATTTATTCATATATGTATTCATTCTCCATTAACTGACTTATATAAATAGATGATAATAAAGATTGATGTTAACAAGGCATATGAACTAATTTACATTCCTTTTTTCCATTCAAAGTGGAATAACACAAAGTCACTAGATAGAAGATACTGCATGATAGGAAAAAATACAAGTGCAAATGGCAAAGGAGTCATTCACGCAAAAAATACTATTGACATTCTTATTGGGGAATCCAAAAGAGTATAAGTTGAAGATTAGTTGACTCATGCTTAATTTGCAAAATCGATAAAACCCTAAAATATGCAATAAAATAAGCCTATAACTAATCCACCATTAGTAATTTATATTAACTCTAACACCTTCCCACAAGGGCTAGAAGCAAAAACCGCTATTGTGCAAGAGTATTTGGTGGTCCTAGACTTTGACGATGAGTAAAGGACTATACAAGTGCAAAGCCTTGACCAAAGAAATAGTCTCGTATCATATCAATACTTTTACCAGGGAATCTAGGGAATGCAAGTTGAAAGACAACCACTGAAAGTACTCAATACATGGAAGCCAATCTTATAATACATATTCATGCCAACCCTAAAGCTCACGAAAGGACAATAGGTAATATGTGTGGGATGAGAAAGTGATCCTATTAATAAATGCCAGTGAGTCATAACTAACAAAAGCCAGGACCATTAAAAGTCAAGAAAACAAAAAAAATCCATTGAGACCGTGTCCTTATCCCAACTTTTCATTATTCAATAGCCTCTACAAAGTTAGATGATCTCCACTATCTAAGCAAAGCCTAAGAAGCCTTTCTACCTGAAATGGTACAATCTGAGCAAAATTTTTTGTTGAAGATTTCATCAACCAATGCATGTTGTTTAATGTGAGGATAATTAAGAGTATTTAGCATGGTTGGCCGGGGAATCATAGGCTACTACAAATTCTAACTTGAATTGTTTGGATAATTTTTTGCTTTACAATAAGCTCTTGGATTATCCTCTTTTTTAAAGATCCTCTTTGCTATAGCATTTAATAAAGGATCAAGTCTAACATGGTGGCTATGCTCATGGCACAATTGAGATGACAGAAAGTAACAATGCATCTTGTGGAATTTTTGAGCTTGAAAACTTAGTGCTTGACACATCTTTTGATCTTACACTAGCTGATCTACAATTCAGCTTTCATGAAAGTGTTTTTCATGGTTAGACTAGTTATGAATAATTAAAACCCTGTAGAAGTTCCCTAATGACAAACTCCAATTTTTGAGCTCTTCTATTTCTCGTTGCAATAGTTTTACTCTAAAGGGCATAGATAGTTTTTTTTTCTAGGCTTCTTTTTTCAAGGCTATTTAATGTTCTTGAATTTTTTCCTCATCTACTACTACCAAACTATTTGTATGATCAGTTATAATACAATAGTGAAAATTACCTTAACTGCTAAATATTTCAAGGCTATCTTATCAAGAAAATTTTATTCATTGCTTCTATGGAACTAGTATAGGTCTTTTGCAAAAACATTTAGCCCAATCTATTGCTTTGGTTCATGTCAAAACATGTCCCTGATGAGAACAGCAGGCAAATCCCTTTAAAAAAGTCTTTAGAAAAAAAAAGCAAAGTACAAGCCCTTAGCGGTGCCAACTTAGTAAAATTTGGTGGATGCCTATCAAGAAAATTAGCCTAAAAGTCATCGACCTTAGATAGTATGCCAAATAGGGGCAGTTTCTATCTTGATTTTAAAATTCCATAGCTTTCTTTTTGGAAACTATGAATTTTGAAATGAATTTAGTTTACGCATATTGTACATTCTATCATATCTAAGAATTTTGATTTCTAGTATCTAGGGTAATGAGAACATGTCAAAGATTTTAATTTTGATAGATGGTAACTGTTAGGTTGGACTAAGAAAGGTCTTTCACCTTTGTTTACATTATTATCCTAGACATTCAGCTATAGGCCTTTCACACCCAAAAGAAGGTAAACAAATAGGTTATGCTCCTAAAAGATCCATATGTCAATAGTTCGACGTGTGTTAAAATAATGATGGTAATTTTAAGATCTCCTGAATCCATTTGAATAACCCTTCACTACAACTTCTATGACACTTCTCCAAAGCCTTGATTCTAGAAGAATGAGAGCAAAAATAAGCCAACAGCACCCTTTCTTATGGGCAAAACTTTTTTTAATCTAGTGCTTGATAAATAAAGTGTGAAATTTGAGATTTTCCCATGCCTATTCAATTTCTTTCCTAATGACTCAACTAGAACCAAGATTCATTGGTGGCCTTAGAGTTGATAATATCAAGGGCGTTTCATTAAGCCTAAATGTTGAAAAAAAAGAAGATTTTTTTTTGAAAAATTAAGTGCAACATCGTATTGTTAAGGTATTCAAAATAATTTTAAAAAGAAAACCATATTTTCCTAGCAAAATGCTTGTCAGTTTGAATGGTTTGCTTGAAATGAAAATGGCTTTTTTTCTCTATCCTTTCGTAAATATAGAAAAAAATATTCCCTTTGCAATTTTCTTTCAGCTTGATAATTTATTTTCTTACTTTAAACCCTAATCAAGATCACCTTCACACTAGAGTGGCAACTAAAGCAAAGCTTCAAAGATTAGAAGGGCCAAATTCCATCCAAAAGTTATAAGAAGAAGAAGTCAGATGCCATAATGTAAATTTTGAATAATGAAGAAAGTTTAAATATCAAGGTTCTTCAAAGAGAAAAATGAAAATAAATAAATAAATTTCAAGTTCTTTCAAAGTGAATAGTAAAAAAAGTTCAAATTTCAAGTTCCTTCAAAACGAAGAATCAAGAAAGTTTAAGTTTCAAGTTCTTTTAAAGTAAAGAATGAAAAAAGTTCAAATTCAAGTTCTTTTAAAAGTGAAGACATGCTAGATAGGAACATTCTAAAGAGAAATGATCTTTGATTCAGTTACCTTTAATCAGTTGATTTGGGCCTATCTATCCTTTATTTCTAAACCATGAACCACAGGCTACGTTATGCACCTACAAAGTCTATTTTGATCGAAAATAGCTATTTGAGCTGTCAAGTCATTCCTAGGAAGTTCTTCAAAAAAATCCATCTTTTTGGATTTTTTTAGTCCTTAAGAATAGATGGGGCAATCAATTAAAAAAAGAAAAGAAAAAAAAGAAAAAGGGCAGTCAAAAACAACCTTAAAGGATTTAGAATTGTTCATAAACTAACAAAAGTAGCCAGCAGAGAAAAAGAACTCTTCCATGCTAATCCAAAAATGATCCCAAACCCTTGTAAGTTTCATGACATTAGTAAAAGGTTGAGTCAAATGCCTAAATATTGCTTTGATTCAAGCTAACCTTCTATAATTTTCTTATCTAACCTTATGAATTGATACTTTCCAAAGGGCTTCCTAAATGAACCCTTTGAAACTTGGTTCTTGCTACCATTAGTTTGACGCCTATCACGCTATTGTATTTGAATTAAATGGATGTTATAACTTAATTGTTTGCCTTTCAAGGAACTCCCCTAAAAGTAACATTCACCTGAATTTGATCTTGATAAACCTTAACTTTGTTGTATCAATTTCTTCAAGACAAATTTTAACAATCCTACCCTGTTTGTGGCTCTAAATTCATTCCCTCATCTTATTCAAAGATGTCCAAAATGGTGATCATCAATCACATGAAAGCTTTAACATCAAAAGGTGAAGATGGCATGTCCATTATTCTTGATATTAGAACATTCATAAGTTAAATTATTCAAAAATCTTCATAGCTTTTGATCAAGTAGAACCTTTCCTAAGTTAGAATGAGAAGATGATCTCATTTCATAAATCTCGAAATTTAGATAAATTATGATACTTTTCATGATTTTAATGGGAGTATATGAATCTACTTCAAATATTGAAATGTTAATTCTTCTTTAGATGCATAAAGGTGTATCTTTCAATTTATAAACACTAATTTGATATTTGGTATTTTTTAGGAGAAATTGACAATGTCTAGGTTCCTAAAGTCGAGATTAAGAAAGGGAATTTTATAGGGCAAACATGAAATAGTTTTTTAAGAAAGAAAAGAAATTGACAACAATGAGGCTTAGATTGATAAAGCCTCGGTAACATATGATATTTGAATTTAATGGCCTCTTCATCAGATCCTGTGAAAGGTAGGTGAAGAAGGCTTTAAGTTAGCTTCATCTTGTTAAGCAAAAAGATCGACGAAGTTGTTATTTGTTAGCTTTACTAGGTTAAAAATCGGTAAAGCAAGATGTCCTCCATATTTAATCCTAGAAAAAGTAGGTGAAGTAGGATTTAAGTTTGTCAACTCTTCTTCATTTGATCTGGTGAAAGGTAGGTGAAATAGAGCAAGATATCCTCTTCATTTAATCTTAGGAAAGGCAAATAAAGTAGGATTTAAGTATGTCAGCTGCTCTTGGTTAAAAAATTATGGAGTAAAATGTCTTCTTCATTTAATCTTGTGAAAGGTAGGTGAAGTAGAGTAAGTTGTCATCCTCTTCATTTGATCCTGTGAAAGGTACGTAAAATAGGATTTAAGTTTTTCATCTTTTTAATTTGATCCTATAAAAGGTAGGTGAAATAGGATTTAAGTTTACCATCTTCTTCAATTAATCCTATGAAAGATAGTTAAATAGGATTTAAGTTTGTCATCCTCGTCATTGGATACTCTAAAAGGTAGGTGAAGTATGATTTAAATTTGTCATCCTCTTCATTCTATCCTTTGAAAGGTAGGTGAAATAGGATTTAAAATTTTTAGCTTCACTTGGTTAAAAATCAATGAAGCAAAATGGCCACTTCATTTGATCCTATGAAAGGTAGATAAAGAAAGCTTTAAGTTAACTTCACTTGGTTAAGAACTAGTGAAGTAAAATGGCCTCTTCCTTCTATCCTATGAAAGGTATGTGAAGAAGGGTTTGAGCCATCTTTGTTCGATTAAGTAGAAGGATTGATGAAGTTTTTCTAGATTCTCTTCATTTAATAAAAAACCAATAAAGTTGGAATGCATAAAAGCCCAAGAGTAGTTGATGGCTTAGTCCCTATAAAATTGGCACCAAGAATGAAAAGCCCAAGGTAGTTGTTGGCTCTATCTTTGTTAAAATTAGCACCAAATGAAAAGCCCAAGAGTAGCTGATGGCTCTATCCCTTTTGAAATTGGCACCAAAAATGAAAAGCCCAAGAGTAGATAATGGCCTCGACCTAGTTGAAATTGGCATCCAAAATGAAAAAGCCCTAGAGTAGCGGATGGTTTAATCCCTGCAAAATTGGCATTAAAGAATTTAAAAGCCTAAGAATAGCCGATGGTTCTACCCTTATCAAAATTGGCATGAAAATGAAAAAGCCCAATAGTAGCTGATGACTCAGTCCTTGCAAAATTGGCACTAAAGAATTTAAAAGCCCCAAAAGTAGCTGATGGTTCTATCCTAGTGAATTGGCATCGAAATTAGAAAGCACAAAAGTAACTGATGGCCACAGCCTTATCGAAATTGGCAATAAAAGGTAAAAGCCAAATGTAGTTAGTTAGATAAAAAACTAATATAGTTGGCCTATACATAAATGTATATGTGTACATATATATAAACCTTTTTTTAAAGGGCCTTCAAAGCCTAAACAAAATTGTTTCTATTTAATCTTTGACCTATTCTTGATCCTCGGCAATGCCAAAGAGGGGTAGCTATAGACACATAATTTTGTCCCGGTTTCCCCAACAGATCCGAAATATTCAAGATCAAGAACTTAGCAGTCGCCTAGTGGTGGTAAACTTTCTTCTGGTGGACTAAACATTTTCAAGACCTTTTAGTCATGTTTAAATGGTTGCACATGCACATAACAGAAAAAGTGCAGTTTTAGGGGTCATAAAGAACAATTCTCAGATAAAAAGATGAATATCTAGGTAAAGGTAGTTTTAAATTTAGTCTTTTGAAATTTTAAAATTCATTTTTGTATATGATTTTACAGTCAAATTTCTCATTTTCAAGAATTTTTTTATTTTTTCATAAAATTTAGGAGTTAACCATCATATATTTTTACTGATACCCATATAGTATTTATACTGATACGCACACCAAAAAATCAAAAATATTCAAGAAAAATTTTAAATTGGCATTTTATATCGCGAGGTACCAAATTGTTAAATTTATTTATTAATTTTAATTTTTATGAGAACACAAGTGTTCGGCTTGTGAAAATTTTTCTAGTAAAATTTACTCTGAATCTCGAGTTTTCATTTTATTAATTAATATTTCAAATAATTTGTGGAAATTAGTTCTTTTTCTTAAATTTAAATGTATTTTTGGAATTTTCTTGATTCCAAAATACGAACTTTCTTTTATCTGTTAGATTTTTTATAAAATTTTCTCAAGTTTTAAATTTTAAAATTCTCCAAACACTTTCATTAAATTACCATTAAATCATTTTTTAAATTCTAATATATTTTATGGATTTTCTAATTTCTTTTCAAATATAATTTTTCTTTGTGAGGTTTTTTCTCATAAATTTTTACGAGTTTAAAATTTTTAATTGCTTTTTCCTCCCATCCCTAAAATTTCTCAAAAATTCTTTTTAGAATTCAACACCTAAAATTTTGTAGGAAATTTTATTATTTTTTATTTTTGAGTTAAATTTCTTAAATAGGCCTAAGAATTTCAAATTATGCTAATGGGCCCAATAAGCCTATTAATTTTCCAACAAGCCCATTTTTTATTTCCTCCAAGCTCATTTCATTCTCTACAAGCCTATTTTTGTTTAGTCCAATAAGCCCATTAAGCTTCCAACAAAGCCTAATTAGACCCATTTTGATTTTTCAATAAGGCCTTATAGTTTTTTCTCTCTCAAAAATTTCTATTAATTCATTTGGATCCAAGATTTTTATATGAAAATTTAATTGGGCCTTTTATATGATTAAATCCATAATTAAGTTCATTGATTCATAACGTATAATTTTTTATAATTTAGTACTTTCACTTCATTTTTATTATAAGATTTACAATTAAAAATTTATCTTTCCTTCATTTTCTAAAATTCATTAATAATTATATGCAATTTCAAAATTTGATAATTTAATTGTACAAGTATTAATTTAATTAGGATTGAATTTTATCATTAAGTTTAATATTATCCAAATTAAATCTTTTTTCATCTCTATGGTTCTAGATGATGATGTCATGCATGACGTAGTATGCAAAACAAGAAAAATTATTAAATGAAACTTATCAAAATACAAAAAAAAAAATCTAAAAAGAATGGCTGAATTTCTTCTCCTATAAATAGTGGAAAGTTGGTTTATTTTGAGGCTAATGCTTCCAAACAGGGAAAATATAAGAAAACACTAAAATTTTTAAATTTCTAAGCATTTTAGTGTAGTTATTCTTGTAAAATTTTGAGTTTTTGTTCATTTCATGCATGAATCTTCGTTTTGGTAAGCCAAAATCATGCCTATGCTCATGGATTTTGATCCATGTTGAAAGGCAACCATGATGGCTATGAACCATTTTCTTTGATTTAATTGTTATGTTTGATTTTTTTTAACAAAAGCATGGTTTCTCATGAAATATGGTTTAGCTAATATGATGTTGATTTTTTCATGTATATAAGTTCATGTGGATATTATTTTCTTTGGTATTTTCATGTTGATAATGATGACATTTTTCAACATGGACGAAGTCTAAAGGGAAAGTTTGGTTATGGTTCTAGAATCCATTCTTGGTTTTTTTTTTTTTTTGAACTTGAGAAGATTTTCCTAAAAAGTTTTATCTTCTTTGAGGTAATACTAAGAAATCCTATATCAATTTGTACAATCTATCAAGCATTATCAATTATGACAAAAATAATGCAATGTGTTCTACAAATGTGAAAAAGGAGATTTAGAAAATGAAATGGTTGTATTTAATTTCTTGAAGAAAAGGAATACAATTCATTGAACATTTTAGAAGCTACAAAGAAAGTTGAAGATTAACTTTTTCTAGTAAGCGATCTTTTTTATGTTAATGGCATAAGTCTTCTACTGAGTACTTTTAGAGACTTCTCTAAAATAACCAACTTTCTCGATGTCGATTATTCTTCAAGGAACCTCTTGGATTGCCCTATAGTAATTGGCCCAAGCGAAGTTAGATACCACCTTTTTCCCTTGAGATCAGGTAAAAGTGGATTTAGTAAACTTAGGATAGGATGAAGAGATTAGGCTAAAATTTGGTGTTTTGATAAAGGATGGTTCTTTTAGGTTAGTGTTGGCCTTGATTAGGTTCAAACAAGGGTAAGATTTGGTTGCTTAAGCTGCTCTTTCAAATATTACGATGCCATTGTAGGTTTCCATTTAAAGGACCTTCTCAAGCATAATACTTGTTGACAGAATTAGAATTAACAGAGTTAGGTAGGTCATTGCCATCCATCTCGATTAGAATTAGCATTCTATTAGAGAAAGCTCACTTAACCACATAGGGACCTTCCTGCTTTGGGGTCCATTTTCCTCAATTATCTTTGTGAATTGGAGGATCGTTTTTAGCACTAAAGTTTCCTTCTTAAAACTGACGACAATGGTTTTTTTTTATGAGCTCTCATCATGTGCTTTTGATACACCTGTCCATGACAGATAGCTTTCACTTTTTTCTCGTTGATAAGGTTAAGTTGGTCGTATCAATTCTTAACCCATTCAGCTTTTTCAAGCTATGATTCCATCAAAACCTTAAGTGAAGGGATTTCGACTTTGATGGGCAAGACTGCCTCTATCTTGTAAACTAGAGAGAACATGGTAGCTATAATGGAATTTCAAATTGCTGTGCGATAGGCATGCAATGCAAATGGTAGCTTCCCGTGCTAATCATTGTAAGTTTCAGCCATTTCCTTGACTATTTTTTAATGTTCTTGTTGGCTGCTTCAATCACCCCATTCATTTTTGGATAGTAAGGCACTCAGTAATGGTGCTTGGTCTTGAATTGAGAGCAAATGTTTTCCATCATTTTATTGTTCAAATGCATGCATTATCCGTGATAATCTTTTTAGGGAGTATATCGACAGATGATTTCTCGTTGCTTAAACTTGCACACAATAGATCTAGTGACATTGGAATATGAGGTTTTTTCTACCCATTTGATGAAATAACCAGTGGCAACCAAAATGAAGCGATGTCCATTTGAAGCTTTGGGAATAATAGGCCTAATCACATCCATGCCCTACATAGAGAAAAGCAATGGAGCCATTGTGACATGCAAAAGTGAAGGTGGGACGTGGATTTAGTTTAAATAGATTTGGCACTTATGTCATTTGCATGCATAGTCAATGTAGTCTCATAATTTTTATTTAATAATTTTTTTAAATTTTACTTTTTTTTTCTAAAAGTTATCAATTGCTTTTAAAAAAAATTACCCATATTTAATTAAAAAACTTTTTTTTACTAATTTTTGAAAATAATTGATGTTTTTCATTGTTTCTACCTTGAAAACCCATTGAATCCCAATTTCCAAACCCCCCTCATTTAATTCGAGAAAGATTCTATCATTTGTAGATTAATTCTTTTTTTCTTGGACAAAGTTAAAATTTATCAAATCAAGAGAGAATTAAATAAAAAAAGTTGTAAGGTTAGTGACGATAACACTAACAGTTAACACCATAGAAATGATAAACATATTCAAAGCATAAAGAATAAACAAAATAAAAAATTGCTTCATGGAGCAATTTAAAACTTCTTTCTGTGATGTGAAATAATCATCAAGAATAACCTCTAAATCATCCACAGTTGGAATTCATCTACATGTTAAACATGTTAGAAAGCACAACTATAAAGAATAGTAAAATAAAATTAATAACTGACATGTAGTTCACTTACTTGAAGAAGAATGAAAAATTAATTTCATTAAGTACATATTACCCTCCAAGGATAGATGAACTCAGAAATGCAAACCTTGATTTGACCTTGCCATCAATAACAATCTTAATACAATCAAATACAATATTGCTACAAACATACAAGGTAACAATATCTAAACATAAAGATGATACTCCAACAAGAACCTAAGTGACACTTTACTTGGGATTATAGCGATTGACACCATTTCTAGATAGGAATCTGTCTAGCATGTCAATGCTATATTTATTTGCCCATAGTAAAATTGTTCACGTATTGCTATAATAATAAATAATGTTCTCAGGTAATGATCACATTCTTCATAAATTTTCCTTTTAAGGTTCAAAGTTTTGCAAACTTGGTGACATGACAACTATTTCAATTCAAGGGTTATCTGGTGCAAATCCGATTACTATGAAAATAACAAGTACAAAATATACAAGAGGAATAATAGCTTTAAATAGACACTTACAAATCAACCATAGTCTATGAGCATAAAAGGTAAAATATAGCTTAGATCAGCAGCATGAATCATATAAGACTTTTATCTTAATAAATTAGAGCAAAATCAAAGAAAACCCAAGTAAAATAAATCAAGAGTATGAAGTAAGAACAATACAAAACAAAATCAAATCTAAAGTTGCCAAAGATAATAATGTTAAAGAGTTGACTGAATATTAGCTAATTACTATTAGCTAAACTATAAGAGTTCCTAGCTATTGAGTTGATCAAATACTAGCTAATTATTGTTACCTGAATTATAGGAGTTCCTATCTTTACAAATCGTGCAACTACTATAAATAAAGGGATGATCTATTCTGATTAATTCTATAGGTTTATTTTCCTTATTTAGTCTACGTAAAGCCTATAAATAGGATACTTGTAATAGTCTCTAAGTGTGACAATACAAATCAAAAACTTCTGATCCTATTCTCTTTATTTTAATCATATTCTCTCTTTTTTAAACATGCTATCACTACCAATCTAAATCTTTTTTCTGACCTAGCTGCTGCCCATTTTTCTACCCTAGCAATTTTTTTACCTGAACATTTCTTCTCTTAAATAGTGTAAGTTCTTTTTCCACCATGTTGACATGTCCTAGACTTCCATTAATTCTACCTAGACTACTACCAACACTTCAAGAAACGTTAACTCTCTCAAATCTCAAATCATATTCTATTCAAATCACCAACATTAGGCTAAATGGTGACAATTTTTATCATGGTCGTAATATGTTCGCATGGACATTTGAGGAAGAGGAAAAATCGAATATTTAACCGGGGACAAGAAGGCACTAACAACTACGAATTCTATGTTTGCAACCAAAGACACAATAAGTAAAAAACTCATAGTTCTTTTCTTTCTCGTTAACACCAAACGCAAGCAAGGGAAAGGTTGGTTGCATGAAATTAGAGTCAAAGCTTACACACGCACACACAAACATGCACAAAAATTAGAATGGATGAAGCAAAATGATTGGTTGAACCTATGCCTCAACCAATTTAAAACCTTTTACTAATTCAACTTTGTAAATCTTGCCTCGCATTCATGGGAAATGGAGACTAGCAAAAGCATTACTAAGTTAAAACAAATTAGGCTATCATTCCTCTCTAGCAAAAACAAAAAGGACCATATTCTATAAGTAAATTGCAAATGTAAGAATTAGTAAGAAAATTAGACACATTTTTTCTTGGAATTTCCTTTACGACCTTCTGATTTTTATTGCCTCGAAATTTTTAACCAGTGGTTTTATTAGGAACAATTAAGTCTGTCAACCTTCCCATACATAGGCAACAGCAAAAGGAAAAAAAGGCCCGTATAGAGGATCATGAAATACCTGTGAAATGTAGCATCCACTTAACCTCAACAAGCTACTACCGTAACACATTAACAAGGTGGCAACAAACATCTCAAATTCCTGAATCACATCTATGGAAAGATATAGCTTTCCTATACCACTAGAAGAACATAAAAGGACC
>JAQSVH010162083.1:5223-25220 GCA_029448705.1 Adansonia digitata | reverse complement strand
AAAAGAATTTCTTGCCAATCCAAAGCATCAATATCGTTTACCCAATGTAGAGAACATGATTGTAGTGCACAATCACAAAAAGAAAAGAGATTATTATGAGAATCCAAGATTGACACATTTCATAGATAAACTTTGATTGTAAGGAAAATGGTAGAATGAAAAGCTTTTCTTGCAAATCCAAAGAATCAACACCGTGTATCCTAATGTGAGGAACATGATTGTAGCGCCTAAACACAAAAATAAGGCAGATTATTATGAGAATCCAAGTTTGACTCATTGCTGGACAATCTTTGTTTATAGGGAAAACAACGGAAAGAAAAGCTTTTTCTACAAATCTAAAGCATCAATATCGTGTATCCCAATGTGGAGAACATGATTGTAGTAACCAATCACAAAAAGAATTAAGATTATTATGAGAGTCTAAGTTTGACTCATTTGATGGACAAAGCTTGATTATAATGAAAATCATGGAATGAAAAGCTTTTCTTACAAATCCAAATTATCAATATCGTGTGTCCAACGAGGAGAACATGATTGCAATGCCCACAACAAAAAGAATGGAGATTATTACGCGTATCCAAGCTTGTATCACTTTATGGATGAACTTTGATTATAAGGAGAATGGTGGAAAGAAAAGCTTTTCTTGCAAATCTAAAGCATTAATATCGCGTATCCCAATGTGGAGAACATGATTGTAGTGCCTAATCACAAAAAGAATGGAGATTATTATCAAAATCCTAGTCTAACTCATTTCGCCGATAAACCTTAGTTATAAGGTAAATGGCAAAAAGAAAAAGCTTTTCTTGCAAATCCAAAGCATAAGTATCGTGTATCCCAATATGGAGAACATTATTGTAGTGCATAATCACAAAAAAAAAAAAGAAGATTATTATGATAATCCAAGTTTGACACATTTCACGGATGAAATTTGGTTATAAGAAAAATAGCGGAATGAAAAGCTTTTCTCACAAATCCAAAGCATTAATATCATGTATGCCAATGTGGGGAACATGATTGTAGTGCCTAAACATAAAAGAACGTAGATTATTATGAGAATCCAAGTTTGACTCATTGGTGGACAAACTTTGATTATAGGGAAAACAATGGAAAGTAAAGATTTTCTTGCAAATCCAAAGCATTAATTCTGTGTATCCTAATGTGGAAAACATGATTGTAGTGCCTAATCACAAAAAGAATGGAAACTATTATGAGATCCAAGTTTGACTCAATTGATGGACAAATATTGATTATAACGAAAATCATGGAAAGAAAAGCTTTTGATGCAAATCGAAATTATCAATCGTGTATCCCAATGTGGAGAACATGATTATAGTGCTTAATCATACAAAGAATGGGAATTATTATAAGAATCCTAGTTTGACTTATTTTACGGATGAAGTTTTATTATAAGGAAAATGGTGGAATAAAAAGCTTTTCTTGCAAATCCAAAACATCAATACCGTGTATCCCAACGTGGAGAACATGATTATATGCCCAATCACAAAAAGAATATAGATTATTTTGAAAATCCAAGTTTGACTCATTTGGTGGATAAACTTTGATTATAAGGAAAATCATGGAAAGAAAAGCTTTTCTTGCAAATCTAGAGCATCAATATCATGTGTCTAACGACGAGAGCTTGATTGTAGTGCCCATAGCAAAAAGAATGGAGATTGTTACGAGCATCCAAGTTTGTATCATTTCGTGGATGAACTTTGATTATAAGGAAAATGATGAAAAGAAAAGCTTTTCTTGCAAATTCAAAGCATCAATATCGTGCATCCCAATATGGAGAACATGATTGTAGTGCCCAAATACAAAAAGAATGCGGATTATTATGAGAATCCAAGTTTGACTCATTATGGGCAAACTTTGATTGTGGGGGAAATAGCGGGAAGAATAGCTTTTCTCACAAATCCAAAGCATTAATATCGTGTATTCCAACATGGAGAACATGATTGTAGTGCCCAATCACAAAAAGAATGTAGATTATTATGAGAATCCAAGTCTGACTCATTTGATGGACAAACTTTCATTATAAAGAAAACGATGGCAAGAAAAGCATTTCTTGCAGATCCAAAGCATCAATATCATGTATCTCAATGCAGAAAACATGATTGTAGTGCACAATCACAAAAAGAATGGAGATTATTATGAGAATCCAAGTTGACACATTTCATAGATGAACTTTGATTGTAAGGAAAATTATGGAAAGAAAAGCTTTTCTTCCAAATCCAAAGCAGCTTTTCTTCCAAATCTAAAGCATCAATATCATGTATCCCAATATGGGAAACATGATTGTAGCACCCAAACATAAAAATAAGGTAGATTATTATGAGAATCCAAGTTTGACTCGTTGGTGGACAAACATTGTTTATAGGGAAAATAGTGGAAAGAAAAGCTTTTCTTGCAAATCCAAAGCTTCGATATCGTGTATCCTAATGTGAAGAACATGATTGTAGTGCCCAATCACAAAAAAAATTGAGATTATTATAAGAATCCAAGTTTGATACATTTCATAAATGAACTTTGATTATAAGGAAAATGGAGGAATGAAAAGCTTCTCATGCAAATCCAAAGCATCAATATCATTTATCCCAATATGGGGAACATAATTGTAGTGCCCAAGCACAAAACAAATAGAGATTATTATGAGAATATGAGTTTGATACATTTCATGAATAAACTTTGATTATAAGGAAAATGTTGGGATGAAAAGCTTTTCCTACAAATCTAAAGCATCAATATCGTGTATCCCAATGTGGAGAACTTGATTGTAGTGCCCAATCACAAAGGAATTTAGATTATTATGAGAATCCAAGCTTGATACAGTTCATGGATTAACTTTCATTATAATAAAATGGTGCTGTGAAAAGCTTTTCTTGCAAATCTAAAGCATCAATATGGTGTATTATAATATAGAAAACATGATTGTAGTGCTAAATCATAAAAAGAATGTAGATCATTACTAGAATCCAAGTTTGACTCATTTGATAGACAAACTTTGACTATAAGGAAAATGGCAAAAATAAAAGCTTTTATTGCAAATCCAAAGCAAAAATACCCAGTGCCCAATGAGGAGAACATGAATGTAATGCCCACAACAAAAAGAATAGAGATTGTTATGAGTGTCCAAGTTTGTATCATTTTGTGGATGAACTTTGATTATAAGGAAAATGGTACGAATGAACTTTGATTATAACAAAATGGTGGAATGGAAAGCTTTTCATACAAATTCAAAGCATCAATATCATGTATCATAGTTTGGAGAATATGATTATAGTGCCTAATCATAAAAAGAATGGAGATTATTATAAGAATCCAAGTAAGACACATTTCACGGATAAGCTTTGAGTATAAGGAAAATAGTGAACTGAAAAGCCTTTCATGCAAATCCAAAGCATCAATATCATGTATCCTAATATGGAAAACATGATTGTAGTGCCTAATCATAAAAAGAATGTACATTATTATGAGAATCCAAGTTTGACTCATTTGATGGATAAACTTTAATTACAAGGAAAATCAAGGGAAAAAAATGCTTTTCTAGCAAATTGGAAACATCAATCATGTATCCCAATTTAGAGAACATGATTATAGTGCGCAATCACACAAAGAATGGAGATTAATATGAGAATCCAAGTTTAACTCATTTCACAAATGAACTTTGATTATAAGGAAAAGGGAGGCATGAAAAGGTTTTCTTGTAAATCCAAAGCATCAATATCGTGTATACCAACGTGGAGAACATGATTGTAGTGCCCAATCACAAAAAGAATTTAGATTATTATGAGAGTCCAGGTTTGACTCATTTGATGGACAAACTTTGATCATAAGGAAAATCATGGAAAAAAAGCTTTTCTTACAAATCCAAAGCATCAATATCATGTGTCGAATGAGGAAAACATGATTGTAGTGCCACAACAAAAAAATGGAGATTATTATGAGTATCCAAGCTTGTATCATTTCATGGATGAACATTGATTATAAGGAAAATCGTGGAAAGAAATGCTTTTCTTAAAAATCCAAAGCATTAATATCATGCATCCCAATATGGAGAACATGATTGCAGTGCCCAATCACAAAAAGAATGGAGATTATTATGAGAATCCAAGTTCGATACATTTCACCAATGAACTTTCGTTATAACAAAATGGTGCAATGAAAAGCTTTTCTTGCAAATCCAAAGCATCAATATCACGTATCCCAATGTGGGGAACATGATTGTAATGCCCAATCACAAAAATAATGGAGACTATTATGAGAATCTAAGTTTGATATATTTCACGGATGAACATTGATTATAAGGAAAATGGTGGAATGAAATGCCTTTTGTGCAAGTCTAAAGCATCAATATCGTGTATCCTAATATGGAGAACATAATTGTAGTGCCCATGCATAAAAAGAATGGAGATTATTATGAGAATACAAGTTTGATTCATTTCATGGATGAACTTTGATCATAAGAAAATGGTGGAATGAAAAGCTTTTCTTGTATCATAATATAGAGAACATGATTGTAGTGCCCAATCATAAAAAGAATCTAGATTATTATGGGAATCAATTTTGACTTATTTGATGGACAAACTTTGACTATGTGGGAAATGGTGGAAAGAAAAGCTTTTCTTGCAAATCCAAAGCATCTATATCGTGTATCCCATTCTAGAGAACATGATTCTAGTGCCCAATCACAAAAAAAATGTAGATTATTATTAGAATCAAGGTTTGACTCATTTGATGGACAAGCTTTGATTATAAGGAAAATCATGGAAAGAAAAGCTTTTCATGCAAATTGAAAGCATCAATCATGTATACCTATGTGGAATACATGATTATAGTGCCCAATCGCATAAAAAATGGGGATTATTATGACAATCCTTGGTTGACTTATTTTACGGATGAAGTTTGATTATAAGGAAAATGGTGGAATGAAAAGCTTTTCTTGCAAATCCAAAGCATCAATATTGTGTATCCTAACGTGGAGAACATGGTTGTATTCCCAATCACAAAAAGAATGTAGATTATTATGAAAATCCAAGTTTGACTTATTTGCTGGATAAACTTTGATTATAAGGAAAATCCAGGAAAGAAAGGTTTTTCTTGCAAATTCGAAGCATCAATATCATGTGTCTAATAAGGAAAGCTTGATTGTCATGCCTATGACAAAAAGAATGGTGATTGTTACGAATATCCAAGTTTGTATCATTTCATGGATGAATTCTGATTATAAGGAAAATGGCAGAAAGAAAAGCTTTTCTTGCAAATCTAAAGCATCAAGATCGTGTATCCCAATATGGAGAACATGATTGTAATGCCCAAACATAAAAAAATGTGGATTATTATAAGAATCCAAGTTTGATACATTGATGGACAAATTTGATTCTAGGGAAAATGGTGGGAGGAATAGCTTTTATTACAAATCCAAAGCATCAATATCATGTATTCCAACATGGAAAACTTGATTGTAGTGCCCAATCACAAAAATAATGTAGATTATTATAAGAATCCAAGTTTGACCATCTCATGGACATACTTTCATGATAAGCAAAATGGCGGCAAGAAAAGCATTTCTTGCAAATCTAAAGCCTCAATATTATGTATCCTTATGCAGAAAACATGATTGTAGTGCACAATCATAAAAAGAAAAGAGATTATTATGAGAATCCAAGTTTGACACATTTCACAGATAAACTTTGATTGTAAGGAAAATGATGGAATGAAAAGCTTTTCTTGCAAATGCAAAGCATTAAAATCGTGTATCCCAATATGGGCAGCATGATTGTAGTGCTCAAACACAAAAAGAACGTAGATTATTATGAGAATCAAAGTTTGACTTATTGGTGGACAAACTTTGATTATAGGGAAAATAGTGGAAAGAAAAGCTTTTCTTGCAAATCCAAAGCTTCAATATTGTGTACCCTAATATGGAGAATGTGATTGTAGTGTCTAATCACAAAAAGAATTGAGATTATTATGAGAATCAAGTTTGATACATTTCATGGATGAACTTTGATTACAAGGAAAATGGCAGAATGAAAAGCTTTTCATGTATATTCAAAGCATGAATATCATGTATCCGAATGTACAGAACACGATTATAGTGCCGAAGCACAAAAAGAATGGAGATTATTATGAGAATCCAAGTTTGATACATTTCACAGATGAACTTTGATTATAACAAAATGATGGAAAGAAAAACTTTTCCTGCAAATCTAAATCATCAATATCGTGTATCACAATATGGAGAACATTATTGTAGTGCCCAACCATAAAAAGAATGTAGATTATTACGAGAATCCAAGTTTGACTCATTTGATGGACAAACTTTGACTATAAGGAAAATGGTGGAAAGAAAAGCTTTTCTTGAAAATCTAAAGCATCAATATCGTATATCCCAATGTGGAGAACGTGATTGTAGTGCCCAATCACAAAAAGAATGGAGATTATTATGAGAATCCAAGTTTGATACATTTTACCAATGAACTTTCATTATAACAAAATGGTGCAACGAAAAGCTTTTCATGCAAATCCAAAGCATCAATATCATGTATCCCAATGTGGGAACATGATTGTAGCACCCAATCAGAAAAATAATGGAGACTATTATGAGAATCTAAGTTTGATACATTTCACGGATGAACATTGATTATAAGGAAAATGGTGGAATGAAATGCTTTTTCTGCAAGTCCAAAGCATCAATATCGTGTATCTCGATGTGGAGAACATAATTGTAGTGCCCATGCACAAAAAGAATGGAGATTATTATGAGAATACAAGTTTGATACATTTCATGGATGAACGTTGATCATAACAAAATAATGAAATGAAAAGCTTTTCTTGTATCATAATATGGAGAACATGATTGTAGTGCCCAATCATAAAAAGAATCTAGATTATTATGGGAATCAATTTTGACTCATTTGATGGACAAACTTTGACTATATGGAAAATGGTGGAAAGAAAAGATTTTCTTGCAAATCCAAAGCATCTATATTGTGTATCCCATTCTAGAGAACATGATTGTGGTGCCCAATCACAAAAACAATGTAGATTATTATTAGAATCCATGTTTGACTCATTTGATGGACAAGCTTTGATTATAAGGAAAATCATGGAAAGAAAAACTTTAAAACTTTTCATGCAAATTGAAAGCATCAATCATGTATCCCAATGTGGAGAACATGATTATAGTGCCTAATCGCATAAAGAATAGGGGTCATTATGACAATCCTTGGTTGACTCATTTTACGGAGAAGTTTGATTATATGGAAAATAGTGGAATGAAAAACTTTTCTTGCAAATCCAAAGCATCAATATCGTATATCCCAACGTGGAGAACATGATTGTATGCCCAATCACAAAAAAAATGTAGATTATTTGAAAATCCAAGTTTAACTTATTTGCTGGATAAACTTTGATTGTAAGGAAAATCATGGAAAGAAAGGCTTTTCTTGCAAATCCGAAGCATCAATATCATGTGCCTAATGAGGAAAGCTTGATTGTCGTGCCCATAACAAAAAGAATGGTGATTATTATGAGTATCCAAGTTTGAATCATTTCATGGATGAATTCTGATTATAAGGAAATTAGCAGAAAGAAAAACTTTTCCTTCAAATCTAAAGCATCAATATCGTGTATCCCAATATGGAGAACATAATTGTAATGCCCAAACATAAAAAAATGTGGATTATTATAAGAATCCAAGTTTGACACATTGATGGACAAATTTGATTAGGGAAAATGGTGGGAGGAATAGCTTTTATTACAAATCCAAAGCATCAATATCGTGTATTCCAACATGGAAAACATGATTGTAGTGTCCAATCACAAAAACAATGTAGATTATTATGAGAATCCAAGTTTGACTCATCTGATGGACAAACTTTCATGATAAGGAAAATGGTGGCAAGAAAAGCATTTCGTGCAAAACCAAAGCATCAATATTGTGTATCCCTATGCAAAAAACATGATTGTAGTGCTTAATCATAAAAAGAAACGAGATTATTATGAGAATCCAAGTTTGACACATTTCACAGATAAACTTTGATTGTAAGGAAAATGTTGGAATGAAAAGCTTTTCTTACAAATCCAAAGCATTAAAATTGTGTATCCCAATATAGGCAGCATGATTGCAGTGCTCAAACACAAGGAAAACGTAGAAGATTATTAGAATCAAAGTTTGACTTGTTGGTGGACAAACTTTGGTTACAGGGAAAACAGTGGAAAGAAAAGCTTTTCTTACAAATCCAAAGCCTTAATATTATGTACCCTAATGTGGAGAACATGATTGTAGTGCCCAATCAGAAAAAGAATTGAGATTATTATGAGTATTCAAGTTTGACTCATTGATGGACAAACTTTGACTATAAGGAAAATGGTGGAAAGAAAAGCTTTTCTTAGAAATCCAAAGCATCAATATCATGTATCCCAATGTGAAGAACATGATTGTAGTGCCCAATCACCAAAAGAATGAGATTATTATGAGAATCCAAGTTTAACTCAATTGATGGACAAACTTTGATTATAAGGAAAATCATGAAAAGAAAAGCTTTTCATGCAAATCAAAAGTGTCAATCATGTATCCTAATATGGAGAACATGATTACAATGCCCAATCACATAAAGAATAGGGATTATTATGAGAATCCTAGTTTGACTCATTTTACAGATGAAGTTTGATTATAGGGAAAATGGTGGAATGAAAGGCTTTTCTTGCAATCCAAAGCATCAATATCGTGTATCCCAACGTGGAGAGCATGATTGTATGCCCAATCACTAAAAGAATGTAAGGAAAATCATAGAAAAAAAAGCTTTTCTTACATTTGGCTCATTTGGTGGATAAACTTTGATTATAAGGAAAATCATAGAAAAAAAAGCTTTTCTTACAAATCTGAAGCATCAGTATCATGTGCTTAATGAGGTGAGCTTGACTGTAGTGCCCACAACAAAAAGAATGGAGATTTTTACGAGTATCCAAGTTTGCATCATTTCATGGATAAACTTTGATTATAAGGAAAATGGTGGAGAGAAAAGCTTTTCTTGCAAATCCAAAGCATCAATATCATGCATCCCAATGTGGAGAACATGATTGTCATGCCCAAACACAAAAAGAATGTGGATTATTATGAGAATCCAAGTTTGACATATTGATGGACAAACTTTGATAATAGGGAAAACGGTGGGAAGAATAGCTTTTCTTACAAATCCAAAGCATCAATATTGTGTATTCCAACATAGAGAACATGATTGTAGTGCCTAATCACAAAAAGAATGTAGATTATTACGAGAATCCATGTCTAACCCATCTTATGGACAAACTTTCATTATAAGGAAAATGGTGGCAACAAAATTTTTCTTGCAAATCCAAAGCATCAATATCTTGCATCCCAATGCGAAAAACATGATTGTAGTGCACAACCAAAAAAAAAAAGGAGATTATTATGAGTATCCATGTTTGACACATTTCATAGATGAACTTTGATTGTAAGGAAAATGTTAGAATGCAAAGCTTTTCTTGCAAATCCAAAGCATCAATATCGCATATCCTAATATGCGAAACATGATTGTAGTGCCCAAACATTAAAATAAAGTAGATTATTATGAGAATCCAAGGTTGACTTATTGGCGGACAATCATTGTTTATAGGGAAAATAGTAGAAAAAAAGCTTTTCTTGGAAATCCAAAGCATCAATATCGTCTATCCCAATGTGGAGAACATGATTGTAGTGCCCAATCACAAAAAGAATTGAGATTAGTATGAGAATCCAAGTTTGATACATTTCATGGATGAACTTTAATTATAAGGAAAATGGTGGAATGAAAAGCTTTTCGTGTAAATTAAAAGCATCAATATCGTGTATCCGAATGTAGAGAATATGATTGTAGTGCCCAAGCACAAAAAGAATGTAGATTATAATGGAAGTCTAGGTTTGACTTATTTGATGGATAAACTTTGACTATAAGGAAAATCAGGGAAAGAAAAGCTTTTCTTACAAATCTAAAGTATCAATATCATATGTCCAATGAGGAGAACATGATTGTAGTGCCCACAACAAAAAGAATGGAGATCATTACGAGTATCCAAGCTTATATCATTTCATTGATGAACATTGATTATAAGGAAAATGGTGGAAAGAAAAGCTTTTCTCGCAAATTTAATCAATATCATGTATCCTAATGTGGAGAACATGATTCTAGTGTCCAATCACTAAAAGGAATGGAGATTATTATGAGAATCCAAGCTTGATACATTTCACCGATGAACTTTGATTATAACAAAATGGTGCAATGATAAGCTTTTCTTGCAAATCCAAAGCATCAATATCGTGTATCCCAATGTGGAGAACATGATTTTAGTGCCCAATCACAAAAATAATGGAGATTATTATGAGAATCTAAATTTGATACATTTCACGGATGAACTTTGATTATAAGGAAAATGGTGGAATGAAAAGCTTTTCTTGCAAATCCAAATCTTGAAAATCGTGTATCATAATATGGAGAACATGATTGTAGTGCCCAATCATAAAAAGAATCTACATTATTATGAGAATCAAGTTTGACTCATTTGATGGACAAACTTTAACCGTAAGGAAAATGGCAAAAAGATAAGCTTTTCTTGCAAATCCAAATCATCAATATCGTGTATCCCATTATGGAGAACATGATTGTAGTGCCTAATCATAAAAAGAATGTAGATTATTATGAGAGTCTAGGTTTAAATCATTTGATAGACGAGCTTTGATTATAAGGAAGGTCATGGAATGAAAAGCTTTTCTTACAAATCGAGAGCATCAATATCGTGTGCCCAATGAGGAAAACATGATTGTATTGCACATAGCAAAAAGAATGGAGATTACTACGAGTATCCAAGCTTGTATCACTTCATGGATGAACTTTGATTATAAGGAAAATGGTGGAAAGAAAAGCTTTTCTCACAAATCTAGAGCATCAATATCGTGTATACCAATATTGAGAACATGACTGTAGTACCCAATCACAAAATGATAATAGATTATTATGAGAGTCCAGGTTTGACTCATTTGATGGGCAACTTTGATTATAAGGAAAATCATGGAATGAAAAGCTTTTCTTACAAATACAAAGCATCAATATCGTGTGCCCAATGAGGATAACATGATTGTAGTGCCCACAGCAAAAAGAATGGAGATTATTATGAGTATCCAAGCTTGTATCACTTCATGGATAAACTTTGATTATAATGAAACTGGTGGAAGGAAAAGCTTTTCTTGCAAATCTAAAGCATCAATATCATGTATTCCAATGTCGAGAACATGATTGTAGTGCCTAATCACAAAAAGAATGGAGATTATTATCAAAATCCTAGTTCGACTCATTTCACAGATAAACCTTAATTATAATGAAAATGGTGAAAAGAAAAGCTTTTCTAGAAATCCAAAGCACCAATATCATGTATCCCAATATGGAGAACATGATTGCAGTGCCTAATCACAAAAAGAATATAGATTATTATGAGAATCCACGTTTGACTCATTTGATGGACAAACTTTGATTATAAGGAAAATCATGGAAAGAAAAGCTTTTCTTGCAAATTGAAAGTATCAATCGTGTATCCCAATGTGGAGAACATGAATTAGTACCCAACCGTGCAAAGAATGGAGATTATTATGAGAATCCAAGTTTGATTCATTTTCTGGATGAACTTTGATTATAAGGAAAATGGTGAAATGAAAAGCTTTTCTTGCAAATGTAAAGCATCAACATTGTGTGTCCCAACATGGAGAACATGATTGCAGTGCCCAATCACAAAAAGAATGTAGATTGTTAAGACAATCCAAGTTTGGCTCATTTGATGGACAAACTTTGATTATAAGGAAAATCATGGAAAGAAAATCTTTTCTTGTAAATCAAAAGCATTAATATCATGTGTCTAATGAGGAGAGCTTGATTGTAGTGCCCACAACAAAAAGAATGGAGATTTTTATGAGTATCCAAGTTTGTACCATTTCATGGATGAACTTTAGTTATAAGGAAAATGGTGGAATGAAAAGCTTTTCTTGCATATCTAAAGCATCTATATCGTGTATCCCAATATGAAGAACATGATTATAGTACGCAATCACAAAAGAATGGAGATTATTATGAGAATCCAAGTTTGAATTGTTGGTGGAAAAACTTTGATTATAGGGAAAATAGTGGAATGAAAAGCTTTTCTTGCAAATCGAAAGCATCAATATCGTGTATCCCAATTTGGAGAATGTGATTGTAGTGCGCAATCACAAAAAAAATTGAGATTATTATGAGAATCCAAGTTCGATACATTTGAGGAATAAACTTTGATTATAAGGAAAATGGTGGAATGAAAAGCTTTTCATGCAAATCCAAAGCATCAATATCATGTATCCGAATTTGTAGAATATAATTGTAGTGCCCAAGTACAAAAAAAATGCAGATAATTATGAGAATCCATGTTTGATACATTTCACGGATGAACTTTGATTATAATAAAATGGTGGGAAGAATAGCTTTTCTTACAAATCCAAAGCATCAATATCATGTATTCCAACATGGAGAACATGATTGTAGTGCCTAATCACAAAAACAATATAGATTACTATGAGACTCCAAGTCTGACTCATCCGATGGACAAACATTCATTACAAGGAAAATGGTGGCAAGAAAAGCATTTCTTGCAAATCCAAAGCATCAATATCATGTATCCTAATGCAGAGAACATTACTGTAGTGCAAAATTACAAAAAGAAAGGAGATTATTATGAGAATCCAAGTTTGACACATTTCACGGATGAACTGATGGAAAAACTTTCATTATAAGGAAAATGGTGGCAAGAAAAGCATTTCTTGCAAATCCAAAGCATCAATATCATGTATCCCAATGCGGAGAACATGACTGTAGTGCATAATTACAAAAATAAAAGAGTTTATTATGAGAATCCAAGTTTGACACATTTCACGGATAAACTTTGATTGTAAGGAAAATGTTGGAATGAAAAGCTTTTCTTGCAAATCCAAACCATTAATATCATGCATCCCAAAGTAGAGAACATGATTGTAGTGCTCAAACACAAAAAGAATGTAGATTACTATGAAAATCCAAGTTTGACTCATTAGTGGACAAACTTTGATTATAAGGAAAATAGTGGAATGAAAAGCTTTTCTTGCAAATCCAAGAATTCAATATCGTTTATCTCGATGTGGAGAACATGATTGTGGTGCCCAATCACAAAAATAATGTAGATTACTACGAGAATCCAAGTCTGACTCATCTGATGGACAAACTTTCATTATAAGGAAAATGGTGGTAAGAAAAGCATTTCTTGCAAATCCAAAGCATCAATATCGTGTATCCCAAAGCTGAGAACATGATTATAATGCTCAATCACAAAAAGAAAAGAGATTATTATGAGAATCCAAGTTTGACACATTTCACGGATGAACTTTAATTGTACAAAAAAAGGTGGAATGAAAAGCTTTTTTTGCAAATCCAAAGCATCAATATCGTCTATCCTAATGTAGGGAATATGATTCTAGCCCCCAAACAAAAAAATAAGGTAGATTATTATGAGAATCCAAGTTTGACTCGTTGGTGGACAAACATTGTTTATAGGGAAAATAGTGGAAAGAAAAGCTTTTTTTCCAAATCCAAAGCATCAATATTGTGTATCCCAATATGGAGAACATGATTGTGTGCCCACACACAAAAAAAATGGAGATCATTATGAGAATCCAAGTTTGATACATTTCATGGATGAACTTTGATTATAACAAAATGGTGGAATGAAAAGCTTTTCTTGCAAATCCAAATCATCAATATCCCGTATCATAATATGGAGAACATGATTGTAGTGTCCAACCATAAAAAGAATGTAGCTTTTTACGAGAATCCAAGTTTGCCTCCTTTGATGGACAAACTTTGACTATAAGGAAAATGGCGAAAAGAAAAGCTTTTCTTGCAAATCCAAAGCAACAATACCCTATGTCCAATAAGGAAGAATATAAATGTAGTGCCCACAACAAAAAGATTGGAGATTGTTAAGAATATCCAAGTTTGTATCATTTTGTGGATGAACTTTGATTACAAGGAAAATGGTGCAATGAAAAGCTTTTCGTGCAAATCTAAACTATCAATATCGTGTATCCTATTGTGGAGAACATGATTGTAGTGCCCAATCACAAAAAGAATGTAGATTATTATGAGAATCCAAGTTTGACTCATTTGATGGACAAACTTTGATTATAAGGAAAATAAGGGAAAAAAAAGCTTTTCTAGCAAATCAAAAGCATCATTTGTGTATCCCAATTTGGGGAACATGATTGTAGTGCACAATCCTAAAAAGAAAGGAGATTATTATGAGAATCCAAGTTTGACACATTTCACAGATGAACTGATGGATAAAGTTTCATTATAAGGAAAATGGTGGCAAGAAAAGCATTTCTTGGAAATCCAAAGCAGCAATATCTTATATCCCGATGCAGAGAACATGATTGTAGTGCACAGCATAAAAAGAAAAGAGATTATTATGAGAATCCAAGTTTGACACATTTCACAGATGAACATTAATTATAAGGAAAATGGTGGAATGAAAAGCTTTTCTTGCAAATCCAAAGCATTGATATCATGCATCCCAATATGGGGAACATGATTGTAGTGCCCAAACACAAAAGGAATGTAGATTGTTATGAGAATCCAAGTTTGGCTCGTCGATGGACAAACTTTGATTATAGGGAAAATAAGTGAAAGAAAAACTTTTCTTGCAAATCCAAAGCTTTAATATCGTGTATCCCAATATGGAGAATGTGATTGTAGTGCCCAATAACAAAAATAATGTAGATTATTATGAGAATCCAGGTATGAAAAGCATTTCTTGCAAATCCAAAGCATCAATATCGTGTATCCCAATACGAAGAGCATGATTATAGTGCACAATCACAAAAAGAATGTCGATTATTATAGGAATCCAAGTTTGACACATTTCACATATGAACTTTGCTTATAAGGAAAATCAGGGAAAAAAATCTTTTCTAGCAAATCGAAAGCATCAATCGTGTATCCCAATTTGGAGAACATAATTATAGTGTGCAATCGTACAAAGAATGGAGATTATTATGAAAATCCAAGTTTGGCTCGTTTTATAGATGAACTTTGATTATAAGGAAAAGGGAGGAATGAAAAGCTTTTCTTGCAAATCTAAAGAATCAATATCATGTATACCAATGTGGAGAACATGATTGCAGTGTCTAATCTCAAAAAGAATGTAGATTAGAATGAGGGTCCAGATTTGACTTATTTGGTGGATAAACTTCGATTATTAGGAAAATCATAGAATGAAAAGCTTTTCTTGCAAATCCAAAGCATCAATATTATGTGTCCAGTAAGGAGAACATGATTGTAGTGCCTACAACAAAAAGAATGGAGATTATTACGAGTATTCAAGCTTGTATCACTTCATGGATGAACTTTGATTACAAGGAAAATGGTGGAAAGAAAAGCTTTTCTTGCAACTCTAAAGCATCAATATCATGTATTCCAATGTGAAGAACAGGATTGTAGTGCCTAATCACAAAAACAATGGAGATTATTATCAAAATCCTAGTTTGACTCATTTCACGAATAAACCTTAATTATAAGGAAAATGGTGAAAAGAAAAGCTTTTCTTGCAAATCCAAAGCATCAATATCGTGTATCTCAATATGGAGAACATGATTGTAGTGCACAATTACAAAAAGAAAGGAGATTATTATGAGAATCCAAGTTTGACATATTTCACAGATGAACTTTGATTATAAGGGAAATAATGGAATGAAAAGCTTCTCTTGTAAATCCAAAGCATCAATATCGTGTATCCTAATGTGGGGAACATGATTGTAGTGCCTAAACACAAAAGAACATAGATTTTTACGAGAATACAAGTTTAACTCATTGGTGGATAAACTTTGGTTATAAGGAAAACAGTGGAAAAAAAGCTTTTCTTGCAAATTCAAAGCATCAATTCCGTGTATCCCAATTTGGAGTACATGATTATAATGCCTAATCACAAAAAGAATGAAGATTATTTTTAGAATCTAAGTTTGACTTAATTGATGGACAAACTTTGATTACAAGGAAAATCATGGAGAGAAAAGCTTTTTGTGCAAATCGAAAACATCAACCGTGTATCCTAATGTGGAGAACATGATTATAGTGCCCAATCGCATAAGGAATGGGGATTATTATGAGAATCCTAGTTTAACTCATTTTACAGATGACGTTTGATTATAAGGAAAATGGTGGAATGAAAAGCTTTTCTTGCAAAGCCAAATCATCAATATCGTGTATCCGAATGTGGAGAACATGATTGTATGCCCAATCACAAGAAGAATGTAGACTACTATGAAAATCCAAGTTTGACTCATTTGGTGGATAAACCTTAATTATAAGGAAAATCATGGAAAGAAAAGCTTCTATTGCAAATCCAAAGCATCAATATTGTGTATCCCAATTTATAGAACATGATTGTAGTGCCCAATCATAAAATGAATTGAGATTGTTATGAGAATCCAATTTGACACGTTTCATGGATGAACTTTGATTACAAGGGAAATGGTGGAATGAAAAGCTTTTCTTACAAATCCAAAGCATCAATATCTTGTATCCTAATGTGGGGAACATGGCTGTAGTGCCCAAACACAAAAGAACGTATATTATTATGAGAATACAAGTTTGACTCGTTGGTGGACAAACTTTGATTATGGGGAAAACAATTGAAAAAAAAGCTTTTCTTGCAAATCCAAAGCAGTAATATCATGTATCCCAATGTGGAGAACATGATTATAGTACCCAATCACAAAAAGAATGGAGATTATTATAAGAATCCAAGTTTAACTCAATTGATGGACAAACTTTGATTATACGAAAAATCATGGAAAGAAAAGCTTTTTGTTTGAGTCAAAGGCGTCAATCTTGTTTCCTGATGTGGAGAACATGATTACAGTGCCCAATCGCATAGGGAATGGGGATTATTATGAGAATCCTAGTTTGACTCCTTTTACAAATGAAGTTTGATTATAGGGAAAATGGTGGAATGAAAAGCTTTTCTTGCAAATCTAAAGCATCAATATCGTGTATCCTAATGTGGAGAACGTGATTGTGTGCCCAAACGCAAAAAGAATTAAGATTATTATGAGAATCCAAGTTTGATACATTTCCTAGATGAACTTTGATTGTAAGAAAAATGGTGGAATGAAAAGCTTTTCTTGTAAATCCAAAGCATTAATATCATGTATCCCAAATTAGGGAACAGGATTGTAATGCCCAAAGACAAAAGAACTTAGATTATTATGAGCATCCAAATTTGACTCGTTAGTGGAGAAATTGATTATAGGGAAAATAGTGAAAGAAAAGCTTTTCTTGCAAATCCAAAGCATTAATTCTGTGTATCCTAATGTGGAAAACATGATTATAGTGCCCAATCACAAAAAAAATGTAGATTATTATGGGAATCCAAGTTTGACCCAATTGATGGACAAACTTTGATTATAGGGAAAATCATGGAAAGAAAAGCTTTTTGCGCAAATCAAAAGCATCAATCGTGTATCCCAATGTGGAGAACATGATTATACTGCCCAATCGCATAAAGAATGGGGATTATTATGAGAATACTAGTTTGACTCATTTTATGGATGAAGTTTGATTATCAGGAAAATGGAGGAATGAAAAGCTTTTCTTCCAAATCGAAATCATCAATATCGTGTGTCCCAACGTGGAGAACATGATCGTATGCCCAATCATAAAAAATATGTAGATTATTATAAAAATCCAAGTTTGACTTATGTGGTGGATAAACTTTGATTATGAGGAAAATCATGGAATGAAAAGCTTTTCTTGCAAATCTGAAGCATTAATATCATGTGTCTAATGAGGAGAGCTTCATTGTAATGTCCATAACAAAAAGAATAGAGATTGTTACGAGTATCCAAGTTTGTATCATTTCATGGATGAACTTTGATTATAAGGTAAATGGTGGAAAAAAAAAGCTTTTCTTGAAAATCCAGAGCATCAATATCATGCATCCCAATATGGAGAACATGATTATAGTGGCCAAACACAAAAAGAATATGGATTATTATAAGAATCCAAGTTTGACACATTGATGGACAAACTTTGATTATAGTGAAAATAGTGGGAAGAATAGTTTTTCTTACAAATCCAAAGCATCAATATCATGTATTCCAGCATGGAGAACATGATTGAAGTGCCCAATCACAAAAAGAATATAGATTATTATGAGAATCCAAGTCTTACTCATCTAATGGACAAACTTTCATCATAAGGAAAATGGTGGCAAGAAAAGCATTTCTTGCAAATCCAATGCATCAATATCATGTATCCCAATGCGGAGAACGTGATTGTAGTGTACAATCACAAAAAGAAAGGAGATTATTAAGAGAATCCATGTTTGACACATTTCACGGATGAACTTTGATTGTAAGGAAAATGGTGGAATGAAAAGCTTTTCTTGTAAATCCAAAGCATCAATATCGTGTATCCCAATGTGGGGGAACATGATTGTAATGCCCAAACATAAAAGTAAGGTAGATTATTATAAGAATCCAAGTTTGACTCATTGGTGGACAAACATTGTTTATAGGGAAAACAATGGAAAGAAAAGCATTTCTTGCAAATCCAAAGCATCAATATCGTGTATCCTAATGTGGAGAACAGGATTGTATTGCCTAATTACAAAAAGAATTGAGATTATTATGAGAATCCAAGTTTGATACATTTCACAGATGAACTTTGGTTATAAGGAAAATGGTGGAATGAAAAGCTTTTCATGTAGACCCAAAGCATCAATATCGTGTGTCCCAATGTGGAGAACTTGATTGTAGTGCTCGGCAAGAAACGAATGGAGATTATTATGAGAATCGAAGTTGGATACATGTCATGCATAAACTTCCACTCTAACAAAATGGTGGAATGGAAAGCTTTTCTTGCAAATCCAAATCATCAAAATCGCATATCACAATATGGAGAAGATGATTGTAGTGCCCAACCATAAAAAGAATATAGATTATTATGAGAATCCATGTTTGACTCATATGATGGACAAACTTTGAATATAAGGAAATTGAAGGAAAGAAAAGCTTTTCTTGCAAATCCAGAGCAACAATACCCTGTGTCTAATGAGTAGAACATGAATGTAGTGCCCATAAAAAAAAAGAATAAAGATTCTTACAAGTATCCAAGTTTGTATCATTTTATGGATAAACTTTGATTATAAGGAAAATGGTGCAATGAAAAGCTTTTCTTGCAGATCCAAAGCATCAATATCATGTATCACAATATGGAGAACATGATTGCAGTGCCCAATCATAAAAAGAATGGAGATTATTACAAGAATCCAAGTTTGATACATTTCACAGATGAACTTTGATTATAACAAAATGGTGGAATGAAAAGCTTTTCTTGCAAATCCAATGCATCAATAATCCTGTATCACAAAATAGAGAACATGATTATAGTGCCCAATCATAAAAAGAACGAAGATTATTATGAGAATCCAAGTATGATACATTTCATGATGAGCTTTGACTATAAGGAAAATAGTGGAATGAAAAGCTTTTCCCATAAATCCAAATCATCAATATCGTGTATTCTAATATGGAGAAAATGATTGTAGTACCCAATCACAAAAAAAATGTAGATTATTATGAGAATCCAAGTTTGACTCATTTGATGGACAAACTTTGATTATAAGGAAAATCATGAAAAAAAAAGCTTTTCTAACAAATCGAAAGCATCGATCGTGTATCCCAATTTAGAGAACATGATTATAGTGCTAATCGCACAAAGAATAGAGACTATTATGAGAATCCAAGTTTGACTCATTTCACGGATGAACTTTGATCATAAAGAAAATCGAGGAATGAAAAGCTCTTCCTGCAAATCTAATGCATCAATACCGTTTATCTGAAAGTGAGTAACATGATTGTAGTGCCCAAACACAAAAGAATGTAG
>JAQSVH010162073.1:0-25224 GCA_029448705.1 Adansonia digitata | reverse complement strand
TCAAAACTCATGAAAATGAATGAATTTTTGAAAACTGAATTAAGGTGAATCAAATAATAATATTTAATGAATTTTGATGTTTGAAACTCGAGAGGAGTCCACCAAAAATTTTACGAGTAAAGAAAAACTCGTATTTCAATACTGAGAAAAATTACAAAATTTCATTGACACTGAAGTAAAATAAATTCCAGACCACATATTATTTAACATTAATTTCCAAAGTGAAGAAAATTAACTTTTAAAATTTCTAAAAATAAATCAACAAGAACCAAAAATAAAATTTATGAGCACGATACTCGTAAGACTACAAAATTCAAAATTAATTTATAAAATTTATAATTTGACACTTCATAGTAGAAAATGCCAGCACATATTTTTTCGTGAATATTTATGATTTTTCGGGGTAAGAATTGGCATAAAACACACTATGTCGGTAAAAAATATCCGACCACCAATTTCTTGAGTTTTTTCAAAAAAATCTCAGAAAATTCCTTAAAATAGAAAAATTGATCGTGAGATCATCCACAAAGGTAATTTTCAAAATTTGTTAGGAACTTGCTCAAAAACAAAAATTTTTCCTTTGCGGATTTGTCATATATACCCAAAAAATAAATTTTTCAATCATGTGCATATACGCTTATTTACATATGATTGATTAAAATTATAAAAATGTGAAATGCCTCTGGTGGAAGTTGACCTCCATCAGAGTAGCTATTACACTTTCGTTTTTGGATATCTAGGACTTTCGGGGACAGACAGCCCATACGATTTTAGGTTTCTGCACAAAGTGGGTGTGATAAATTTTAGTAAAATAATAATATATTTATTCCATGAGATTGATGTATCTTCTCTTTAAAAAATTCATAGCAGTTGAAAAATTTAAGTGAAGTAGGTATGCAGTACCCAAAATCAATTTAATCACATTTCATGTTTACCATGATCTCTCTTATAATAAACTTTGTATAATTTTATTTACAATATAAAACATAATTGGTCAACTAATGAATACAACCGAATGTAGCACAAAATTAATCTTCTCTTTTCCTTGAATCTCGTTGTTGGTGGTGTTCTTTGTATGAAAGGTTGGCTCTCTGGTGAAAAAATGGCTTAAGGGCTAGAGAGTATCCTGAAAGGGAAACAAAAGTCACAAGGGCATTGAAATTTATGATTTGAGGTGCAAACCGATGCTTAAGTCAACTAAAGGTTAATGGTAAGAGCAAGATATCAATAACGAATATAATGAAAAGTAAAGTTAAGAGTTTTTGGGTTATCTTATGCTTTTTATAGTTGGTGTCATATAAAATCTCAAGTAGCTTTGTTTGGTTTACTTGTTGCCTAATTGGCATAATTGATTGTTTTTACTTGCCTTGTGTACTATAAATGGTATAAGGCAAGTGTTACCTCAAAAAAAGAATGCCTGGTGGTCCCAACTAGGTGGAAGAAGGTGGGTGTCACTATTAGAGGGAGAGTAGTTAGTGGTCTCAAGATGAAAGGCCCACTTAAGCGAGTTTTGATATTAGGCTTTAGCCCTTACGTGATTTAAGCATAACAGTTACCTACTAGGTTTAAAAAGAGTTATAAAGTGACTATATTGAAGCCCAATTAAGTTTTGGTTTGTCTTGTACAATGGTCGATAAGGAGTGCACTAAGTAAAGACATGTATTGTAAATCCCATCTTAAAAGAGATTATAGGATCAACTTTAGTGGCTAGCCTAGTCAACCTATATTAGATGTGTGTTTTACAAGACATATTTTTTGAATTTTGTGTTGAACAAAATTTTGCGTTGTTGGGCTACCTGCATTATTTGGTGTTGCTTGTGGGTGCATCATAAAGGTAATTGTTAACGCACACACTGTATTGTAGGGTTTAATTATCTCATTGGTCAATGGTTGGTTGCCACATCACCTAGCATGCGATTTGAAGTTTCCTTTTTTAAATACCATTTACGGCATAGTTATTATTTTCTAAAATGGTTTTTTCTCTCTCTCTCTCTTATTCTTTTTGAAGCTATAAAAGGTCATGTTCTTAGTCTTTTCATTCTTTTGCAGGCATTATCGTTCTTGATAGCTTTGTAATAGTTTCTTGCTTCGTTTTCTCATTCGTTTATTATTTCTTTTGGTTTGCTTAATTAAATTGTCGTTTATAGTGTTTTTTGAATTTTTTGTTAGATTTCATTCGTTTACGGGTTGCTTTGAAGGCTTTCAAGTTCATTAAATCATGCTCAAAGGTGATTTAGGATTTTCAAAGATTTTTTCAACTTTTTCTTCACATAGTGTTTTAAATTTCATTAAGATTTTTGCCCTTTGATTTTTTTTTTGGTTTTACTTATTGTATTTTCTAGGATTTTGTGTTACTTGGTTGTCTGTTAGTTATTTAGTTTATGGGTTTTAAAGGACTAGCTAGAAATAAACATTTTTTCTAAAGATGCTAAGAATAGCACTATAGCTAGTAAGGAAAACGCTGGCCTGATATATGCTATCCCAACTAGGAGAGTAGAAAATATTGTTCTTGTGGATCCTAGGCCTTTTAGGGAATAACATTGTAAAGGCTAGAGCTGATGTGGAAACCAGTCAGTAAAAAGTGGTGACCTTGGTTGACATGAGAATATGGTCGACATTTCTATGACAAACTCTTATGAGTGTAGGCTAGATATGGTGGATGTTGGTAAGGTTTTAGATGTTTGGGGCTTTGATTTCGATGGTGGCAAGTACAAGATCTTCACCCCTAAGCCCCATCGCGTGGTTTGTAAGATAGCTAATGAAGGGAAAAAGTGGCTAGGCAGACGTTTTTCATTTGACTTCGCATATGTTTTTCTATGAGTTGCTAGGCAAATATAATTATTGCCAAACATTTTTACTACCAAAAAATAGCTTAACAGTTTTAGAAAAAATTTTCATCATAGTTTTCTACCACTAATAGAGGTTAATATTGATGGAATAGTGACGGAGTTGCGACGAAAATTATCTTTAAATGAGAATTATTCCCGATGATAGAAATTAGTGACAAACTTGTGATAGAAAAGTGATGGCATTAATATTCTGTCCCAATATCCATCACAGAGTTTTGGCTATAATTTCTGGCTAATACTTTGTTACAAAAATTCCATCACGATATTTGAAATCATAAATAGTTACAACACTTAGTGATGAAATTGTGATAGATTTAATTAATTAACTTATTTATCTATTTATTAAAAAGTAATTATTTTTATAAATGAACAAAAGTCATGACAACTTCTGCGACGCAAAATTTGTCACCATGTTAGTTACAAAATGTTTGTGATGGAATTTTACAACGTAAGGATCAAAATTATACATAGTGACAAATTTTTGATGCATATGTGACAAATCAATTAACTTAGTTTCTTAAGAAATAATTTTTATAAATAAAAAATGTCACAGTGACAAATTTAGTGACGAAACTTTTATTATTGATTAGTGATAGGCTATTTGTGACAAAAAATACCATAACAGATTTAAAAACATATTAACCCTATTCAAAATTTATAATATATAATTATTAAAAATTAAATTTGTTATCTAACAAAATTATTTTATTTAATTAATTATTTTGTTTAATTTAAGCAAATAATTTAAAATTCATGGATCGATTGGATAGTTTTATCTAACCCACTCAACCAAAAATTTATTTTAGTAATTATTTTTGTCTTTTTTATATTTTAGTTTTATTTTCAAATAGACTATATAAAAAATTTGTTTTATATGTGACCCGTGAGTCAGTTTAGGATACGTATTTGATACACACATATTAAAAATTTATATTTTTATAAATTTTGACATATTTGTCTAGTTTTATTATATTATTAAATTTATATTATAATATATTAAGATAAAAGAAACTAAATATTTTTTTAAAGAAATTATTTGTAAGAAATTTACTCTTATAATAATGCAAAAATTAAAAGTTATAACAAATATTATAAAATAATTAATAATAAATTATTAATACAATTATTATATTTTTTAAAAATTATTTTATATAAATTATTAAAATTATGAAATTTTAACTTACTAAAAAAAAAATCTCAAAAATTCCCCACTTTCTAGCCCAATTTTCCTTTCCCCTAACTCCTCTCTTTCAAAACCCTAGATCCGTTACTTTCAAATATGTCGATTGCACCCTCTTCTGCCACAACTCCTTCTTCTCCATCCTCTTCCCAATTCACCTACCAAGCGACAACGAACTCGTCGCATTTCCTTTTGCCGTTTCATCTCCAGCAACGGACTTAATCTTATGCACCCCCGAAAGTAGCTAGTTTCGATCGCCCTAGCCCTTGTCTACATCGACCCAGTCACTTCCAACACCAGGCTTCTATGTCAATGGAGTGTGGGGAGGTGAGATAGAAGCGGGAATGGACTTTATATTACTGGGTTTATGAAGTGTCTTTTTTTAACTGTTTGATTTCTTGATTTTTAGGTTCTAGTTTGCTAATTACTAGGTTTTGATAGGATTTGCAGAGGAGCCTAACAACTGATTCACAAAATCAATTTCATTGCCTACTATGTTCCCTCCTTTGCTTTAGTTTCAAGTTGATTAAGAACGACGTGGAGGTGGAAAAAATGGAATGGGGAAGGGTAAATTGGAATTAAGGTATTCTGATTGAGTCTCGGAAGATGTTCGAGAGCTCAAGAAGATTTCAAACTGCAGTGGACCCTAACGAAGCTATCAATAGCCTCATTTCTTAAGGTCCCCTATTCCACTACCTTTTCTTTATTTTTTTATTTTTATTTTTATGTTACTCTTACTTAGCCATTATAATGGGTTTATTTCCAGTGTTTATTCTATGAAAAAGGATTTTTATTTGTATTATGCAAATTGGTGACCCTAAGTTTTTGGGTTTTAATAAGGTAAATGTATAATTTATTTAATTACTAGGTTTTTGGGTTTGCTTTTATTTCCTTTTAACAAATTTTCCAAGTATTCATTCACTCAAAATGCTATTGTTACAATGCGTATTGGAGGGATGGAAGATTTAACTACCTTGGAAATGTTGTGCTTAAGGTAACTCCTATTTTTTTCATTCTTGTAAAGATTTATAGATTTTAGTTATTATCAAATTCTGATATGCTCTGTTTGATAAACTTTTAGTATGTTGACCTTAATTTTGTCGTTGTGTACTCTTTTGTTAATTAATGTTATTGTTTGCTACGGTAAAAAATGCTATGCAGATATACTAAAGCCTTTCAGGTACTGTTCGATCCATGTTCTTCCCCATCCATGTTTGTCTAAACTTTACTATTTTATTTAGTTATGTCATTTTTGATTAAGTTATTTATTTACTTTGATTGTAATCAACATTTGAGATTGTGGTATGATGAGAAAATTGTCAAAACTCATTTATCAAGAGGTCTAACGATAAAAGATCATAGGAAGTGAGTTCTATGTATAAAAGATCACAGGAAATGAGTTCTATGTACATATGGTCTTTATGAATGGTTGATGAAATGAATTTCTAATATGTATTCAAGTTCAACTTCTGGAATGATTGCTCATTTTTATTTTTACTTTTGTTGGCAATCTTTTGAAATTTATTAGGATGCCATCTTGGACTTAAGCAAGGCACGTGGAGTTTCCTTGATGATGAAACAGTGGAAAATATCTTGATTTATGATTTTATTTGAGTTCACACGTAGATAGATGGGATAAATTGTAGTTATCTCATCAGTAGCCTTCTTTTCTGTCTTTTATTTATTTTTCTGGCATTAACTAGAATTAGGTGCTACTCATTTGGTTATCAAGAAACCTGAAAACAAGAAAGCAAGGACATCTATTTAGATTTTTTCTCTTGTTCTATGGTTTTTAACTTATAAGAAATTAATAATTTGCAATATTGTATTATTAAATATCTTTGATTACTTTGACTTATAGAAGTTTTAGGGTTTAATCTACTGTTTATGTCTCAATATAGCTGAAGATGTATAAAGTTTACGAGTATACTTATCTGTTTGTTATTTATTTTTCCTTTACAACTTGTAGTTGTTCCTACCCTTAATTTTATGGTTTTATATGTTCTTGAGAAATGACTGAAGCTTCACTATATTTAGATTATTTTTAGTTCTAACAGAGGAAGGCATTGGTAATATAAGTTAGAAGGTTTGTTCAATTCCTAATGAAAAATTTTTGGCTGGCAAAGACTGTGTTCGCAAAAGAAGGGACTAGCTTTCTGTTTATTGGAAAAGATTCAAGTTAGCTAAACGAATTTCATGTGTCTGAAACACTAAGTATGTTAGCTTCTTTATCAATTTCAACTTTCATTTTGATATCTCTTCTCTATACTCGCTAATGAAACTTGCATGTTATGTAGAGTTAAACTTAGATATTGAAAAATGTTAGTGGTTAAACTTATGTACAAATTTGTAATTTATGTATTATATGATTTTACTCTTGTAAAATTGGTAGTTGTAGCTGCTACCCGTTTATAATGCTCACTTCTTTTAGCTTGATTTCAAATTTGTAGTGTAGGGAAGTAGAAATCGTATCTCATAAAGACCTTTAGAAGTGAAAAACTAATTTTAGGAATGGAAAGAAAAGAAACGAACTGATAGGAAAAATGGTAGAATCTAGTTGAGAAAACAACAATAAAAATAAATAAGGGGCTTTAAATTGCTTTTGATTGTAAACAAAATGAAAAAAACTTTGAAGATAGTTTAAGTAACAAATCAATGATGAAAAGATTTTGGTAGTAAATCGATAGTGCTTAGTAATGCATGGTAGATCAATCATTGAAGATTCTCATGCACTTTATCAAACAAATAAATCATCCATGAAATTAAATAGGTATTGACTTTCTTACTTTCTTTTACTTCCTAATTAAACCTTATCATTTAACTACCTTAAAAGAAGCTTTTAAAATATAATTAAAATATAGCTTTAAAAATTAAGAAAGTTTAAGTGATTCAAGCTAACAAAATCAAAAGATAACTTTATTTAAGAAAGACTTGTATTTTTCATAGCCTTTGAAATGGAAACTTGACCAACCTCATTAAGATTATTTGTTACTTATGTGAAATTAATCAAACTATTACGTATTTGATTAATTAAACTAGATCTAGATTAAATAGAAGAAAACCACTAGCATGTTTCTTAGAAGTTGAAATCATATAACCATGACAATTAAATAGAAAAACAGAAGATATTTGTGAAAAAAAAAAAGACTTTGAAAATAACTTCATTTATTTCTTTGATGAATAATACAAATACAAAAGCTTGCAAATCTTTTTATTACCAAATAATAAACTTAGAAAGACATATTGTAGAAAACAAGAAATAAAATAAAGAGGAAGAGAGTAGGTATGGGATGATCGAAATTGTTTAAGCCTCATTTATTTATAGGGAAATAATTTAATTAAAGCTAGGGATAGAGGTAATTACATGAATTTATCAAAATAAAAATAAAAAATTAATCTCTAATCTTTGTCTTGATCTTTTGAGAGGTTGTTTGCAATCTTCTTTCTTGATGAATGTAGCCATAAAGTTGGATTTGTGGGCTGATTTTCTCCATTTATCCAAGAGGTAAATAGCATAGTTATCTAAGATATAATCTTCAAAGATAATTATTTCAGCTTTCAAACTCTTAACCTAAGTAAAACTTTATCTTCCAGCTTCTCCTAGAGTAATTAAAGTTCTCCAAGATCAGCTCACTAGAATTTAAAACCTACACAAATTTCTTAACTTAGCCAATTTTCTACTTCCTTTGTATTGTTCATCCAATTAAATCCTACAAAATAAAAAAGATAAATAAATGCTTATGATAAACATAAAAAGCAGCAAAAAAAATTAAGATAGTAAAAATAACTTATATAAAATTAGGAATTTATCTAATTCCCCTATGCTTAGACTTTGCTAGTCCTCTAGCAAACTAGACCTAAACTAATCCTTAATGCAAGTGAACTTTAAATCTTTCCGAAGCTTTTAAAGATTTATACATGTCAAAAACAAAGAATATAGCAAGAAGAAAATTTCGTTGACAAGATTAACACCCATCTTAGATAAAAGATTTTTATGAACAACTCATTGTACTTATCTTGGCTATTCTCAATAGATATGAACTCAATATTACACAAGTGTTTAGGCTTAGTCCTTCTCTTAAATGCAATCCATGAACATGCACTACCATATGCTTGCTTGTTCATTTCATCTCCATCACTTATGATACATGCTAACGAAAATTAGAAGGTCTTTAACATGATTGTAATGGCATTAAGGTATAGGAATGATAGAAACAAAGAATGGATAAACAAAGGGCAATTAAAGATAAAGAAATTAGTAGAGCACAAAGTTGAATCACAAAATATATATATATATAACTTTAAATTTCAAAATTCAAATAGCATACTTAGTCTCTTTTTATACATTTTAAATATCAAATTTACTTTTTTTTTATCACATGAGAACACATTTTTTTTTTACTTTGTTCTTGGCTTTTACTCAATTCCTTGTTTCATGGAGCTTTCAAACATAACATGATTCCATAGGTCATGTACCAACTATTTTTTTTTCCAAACTCAAGCCCCAAGAATTCACCATTTTCACATTTTTCTAAAAAAAAAAAAAAAAGAAATAAACATGTAACTAAATGCTCTACAATAGGTAGAATAATTTGTTTTACGGTTTTAGGCTCAAACATGGTTGAAACAAAGAAAAAGTTAATGTTAGGCTCAAATGGGTTTCATTAAGGGATAAATTACGGGGTAGGCTATTTAGGTTCAAGTAGTTTTTATCTTAAGTGCCTTCATCAGTTTCATACTTGCATGTAAACAAATGTAATCTTAATGAGATTTAAAGCAAGTTCTAGAGTTACATAAACATGAATTGATACTCACAACAAAGAAGGTAGATTTTCAAAGATAATTAATATTGTAGGCTCAAAAATTACAAGGATCTTATAATCACCAAGATTTAGAATGCTCAGTGTTCAATATAATCATCTACACTAAAATAGAGTTGGCTTGCAAAGTCATATCATTCAAGCATGTTCTCATTCAATCCATGTATCAACTCATCAAACTTTAAAAAGAACCTAAGAAAACATTAATTTAAAAAAAAAAAAGAATAGGAACCATGCTAAAATCATTTAAAACAAAACAATAATATCCAGTTAATCTCTCTCCCCATACTTATTACATACATTGTCCCTTTTGTATAAACAAATATGAAAGAGAATAACAAGATAAAACTAAAGTAAAAGATAAGGAAATCAAATCTGATTTTTCTTTAAATTTGGGTTGCCTCCCAAGCAGTGCATTTGTTTAACGTCATTGGCTCGACTTTCTTCCATCTTAAGCATACTTCAGATCTTACAACTCCACTTGCTCCATTGTTTCCTCCTTGAATCTTCATAGAATGGCTTCAATCGATGACCATTGACCTTGAACTCTTTGTTGGTTTTCAAACTCTTAATGTTTATTGCACCATGAGGAAATACACTAGTAATAACAGAAGGACCTATCCACCTAGAACGAAGTTTACTTGGAAAAATCTTGAGCCATGAGTGGAAAACTAGAGCCATCTGTCCAACATCAAAAGTTTTCCTTAAAATCTTTTTATCATGAAATGCCTTTGTTTTCTCTTTGTAAATTCTTGAATTCTCACAGGCATCATTCTTAATCTCCTCTAGCTCTTGTATTTGCATCTTTTTATACAAACCAGCCTCATCCAAATCAAGATTACATTGTTTTACTACCTAAAAAACCTTGTGCTCTAATTCTATCGATAGATGATGGCTTACTAAACACTAACCTGTAGGAAGACATCCCTATTGGTGTTTTGTAAGCAATCCGAGAAGCCCATAAAGCATAATTCAATCTAAACTCCAATCTTTCTTACTCGGGTTAACTGTCTTTTCAAGAATAGACTTTATCTCCCTATTATAAACCTAGGCTTGTCCACTTGTTTGGGGATGATTTGCAGTGGAGACCTTATGTGTAACATGATACTTATTCGATAGAGCTTCAATCATGCAGTTGCGAAAATGAGTTCCCCTATCACTAATGAGAGCCTTAGGTATTCCAAACTTTTTAAGAATGTTAGTTTTAACAAAATCTGCAATAACCTTAGAATCATCAATCTTGGTGGCTTTTGCTTCTACCCACTTTGAGACATAGTTAATCGCAAGTAATATGTAAATGTTACCAAAAGAGTTAGGAAATGGACGCATAAAATCTATGCCTCACACATAAAAAATTTCACATACTAGAATGGGAGATTGTGGCATTTTATGTCTATGAGTTAAATTACATATTCTTTGGCTTTGTTCACATGTTTTACAAAACTTAAAAAGTGTCATGAACTAAAGTTGGCCAAAAGGTACCGCATTCTAAAACCTTATGAGTTGTTCTTTCAGACCCAAAATGCCCTCCCTGCACATAAGTGTGACAAAAAGTTAGAATAGACTGAAACTCAGTTTCAAGCGCACACTTTCTCATTGCCTAATTGGAACAATGCTTCCATAGATATGCTTTATCCCAAATGTAGTACTTGGCATCACTTTTTATCTATTCTCTTTGAGCTTTAGATAGATCATTCAGTAATGATTTAGTTACCAAGAAGTTGACAATGTTAGCATACCAAGGTGTGACATTCTCTATGGCAGAAAGTTTTTCATCTGGAAATAAGTCACCCAATGGTAGTGAATCTTCTTTACACTCTAATCTACTAAGGTGATCGGTTACCACATTTTTAGCTCTTTTCTTATCCTTAATCTTCAAGTCAAATTCTTGCAACAAAAGAATTAACTTGATAAGTCTTGGCTTAGCCTCTTTCTTGGACAAAAGGTATTTGATAGCTACATGGTTAGAATACACAATCACTTTAGTTCCAAGCAAATAAGATCAAAATTTTTCCAAAGCAAAAACAATAGAGAAGTGTTTTCTTTCCGTAGTAGTATAGTTGTATTGAGCACTATACAAAGTTCTTGAGGCATAATAAATGACATGTAGGGCTTTTCCAACCTGTTGCCCTAGCACTGCACCCAAGGCATGATTGCTTGCATCACACATTATCCTTAAAGGTAGGTTCCAATTAGAGGGATGGATAATGGGGGCTAAAGTTAACAACTTCTTAAGTTTATCAAAAGCTACTTCAGAAGCATCATCAAATATGAACTCCACATTTTTTGTTAGTAATTTGTATAAGGGTGAAGCTATCTCTGAGAAATCTTCGTTAAACCTACAATAAAACTTGCATGTCCAAGAAAAACACAAACTTCCTACACATTTGTGGGGTAACTTAATGATTGAGTAATCTCTATCTTAGCCTTATCAACTTCAATTCCTCTAGAAGATACGAGATGCCTTAAAACTATTTCATTTTAAACCATAAATGGCATCTTTCATAGTTTAAAAGAAGATTAGTTTTTATGCATTTGTGTAGCACAAGTGTAAGGTTTTTAAGCATGCATCAAAACAATTTCCATATACTGAAAAACCATCCATAAACACTTCAATTATTCTTTCAATGTAATAAGAAAATATGCTTAGCATGCACCTTTGAATTGTGACTAGTGCATTACATAAATCAAATGGCATTTTTCTATATGCAAATGTGCCAAAGGGGCAGGTGAAAGTCGTTTACTCTTGGCCTTTTGCTATAATCACAATTTGGTTATAACTTGAATATCCATCAAGAAAACAATAATGTGATTTATCCATCAAGTTAACAACTTCTTAAGTTTATCAAAAGCTACTTCAGAAGCATCATCAAATATGAACTCCACATTTTTTGTTAGTAATTTGTATAAGGGTGAAGCTATCTCTGAGAAATCTTCGTTAAACCTACAATAAAACTTGCATGTCCAAGAAAAACACAAACTTCCTACACATTTGTGGGGTAACTTAATGATTGAGTAATCTCTATCTTAGCCTTATCAACTTCAATTCCTCTAGAAGATACGAGATGCCTTAAAACTATTTCATTTTAAACCATAAATGGCATCTTTCATAGTTTAAAAGAAGATTAGTTTTTATGCATTTGTGTAGCACAAGTGTAAGGTTTTTAAGCATGCATCAAAACAATTTCCATATACTGAAAAACCATCCATAAACACTTCAATTATTCTTTCAATGTAATAAGAAAATATGCTTAGCATGCACCTTTGAATTGTGACTAGTGCATTACATAAATCAAATGGCATTTTTCTATATGCAAATGTGCCAAAGGGGCAGGTGAAAGTCGTTTACTCTTGGCCTTTTGCTATAATCACAATTTGGTTATAACTAGAATATCCATCAAGAAAACAATAATGTGATTTATCTACCAATCTTTCTAACATCTAATCAATGAATGGTAATGGGAAATGGTCTTTCCTAGTGTCGGCATTAACTCATTCTCTTGGTAGGTAGCCACTATTGTCCCACTTTTCCTTGGCACCACATGTATAGGACTTACCCATTTACTATATGATATTAGATAGATCACCCTTGCATCAAGTAGCTTCAAGATCTCTTTCATCACCACTTCCTTTATGGGCAGGTTTAGTTTTTTTTTTTTTTTTAGCCTCTTTACTTGGTTTTGCACCTTCCTTTAGCAAAATTCAATGTATACAAGTTGAAGGGCTGATTCCTTTGATGTTGGCAATAGTTCATCCAATTGCTGACTTGCATTCTTTTAGAACTCTTATCAACCTTTCCTTTTGTAATGAAGTTAGGTCTTTGGCTATGATCATTGATAAAGTTATTTCCTCTCCTAGGAATGATTACTTCAGTTGCTTAGGCAATTACTTCAATTCTATTTTTAGTGTCTGCAAAATAGAAGGTATAAGTATGTTATAAGTAATTGGCAACTCTATAAATGGAACATTGAATTTTTTAGAGAGAGAAGTTAAAGAATGTAAAGTCATGGTTTGCTTTTCCAAAGCAACGTTTTGCGTAATTTTTTCAAAATTATCCTTCTCCAATTCTTGGTTAATGGCTACTTGAAGCTTATCATCTCCACTTGGATATGCCATGGCATTAGAAATATTAAAACTAATGACTTCACCATCGAACGCTATCATAAGAGTACCATTATGAACATCTATCTTAGTTCTAGCCGTTTTCATAAATGCCTTTTCTTAACAAAATAGGTGTTAAATTAATAGAAAAATCATCTTTCATGTCTAAAATATAAAAATCAGCTGGAAATACCAAATTATTGAATTAAACTAAGATATTGTACACCATACCATTCGGGTAAACATTTGACCTATCTGCCAATTAAATGATTACATTAATTTCTTTTAAGTTTCCAAGGTCCAATTTATTATAGACTAGGCATGACGTTAATGGATGACCTTAGATCACAATTGCCCTATCAAAACTTGTATTTCCTATTCTACAAGTAATAGTAAATGAACCTAGATCCTTACACTTAGAGGTAGCTTTCTTTGAATCAATACAGACACATTTTCTCCCGAACTTATCTTTTTATTAACCTTATACCTTTTCTTTGTTGTACATATCTCATTGAGGAATTTAGCATACTTAGGCATTTAGTTTATGGTGTCTAAGAGAGGTATGCGCACTTGAACCTTTTGAAAGATGTTTAATATGTCCTTTTTCGACTTTTCCTTTTTGACCTAGGCAAATGACTAGGAAAAGGGGCTAAAGTTTTGAAACCAAAATTAATAGAGTTAGGCACTACCTTGTAGGTCTTGGATCGTGGAAGTGTCTTAAGTTCCACTACTTTCTTATCCTCTAATTTGGCCTTGCCTACATCTATTTGGCCAATTTCTTTTCCTTTTCTTGTGTAAGTGAGGGTTATGGCATTAACTTCCTCCTTTGCATTGATCACTGTTTGGGAAGGTAACTTTCCCAAACCTTGGCTTTCCAACTTACTCAAGGATGTTGCAGTGTGGCCTATTTGTTTTTCCAAATTGATAAGTTTTGCATCATTTTCCTGTTGAATCTTAACTTGATCAGTTGCCAAAATTTTTATAATATTTTCAAAAGAGTTACCTGATTTCATAGAAGGTTGTGTTCTAGGTCGATGTTGACAAGTCAAGAGATTTCCTAGTTGACAGCTAAAAGATTTTGCCTCTTTGATTCCAATAACTAAAGTTGGGGTGATCTCTTCATCTGGGGTAATGGGTATTAGAGAATGGATCATATTTCCTTTATGGTTATTTTGGGAATCCACCAATTGCATTTGACATTTTGAATAGCCCTCTTGAAGGGTGGGACACATATCAATCATGTGTACTTGAGTTGAGCAAATTTTGCATACTTTTACTTGCATGTTTCCTACAGCAATTTGATGCATAAGTGAAGTAAGATAAAAAAATTTGAATTTTTAAGGATTGTGTACTCACCTTACTAATATTCCTTACAAAATTGTTAGTCCTTGTGCCAAATTGTGAAGTGGTGGCTGCCATGTTGGAGATTAAGGCCTTTGCTTTATTGGGTGTTTTGTCAACCAATGCACCTCCAAAGGTTGCATCGATGATGCTTCTTTTTATGGGAAGCAAGCCTTCATAAAAGCAGTAGATCAGAAGTTACTTCGAGATCTAATGATGAGGGCAACTTGCACATAACTTTTTGAATCTCTTCCAATACTCATACAATGTTTCCCTTTGATTTTGCCGTATTCAGTAAATCTCCTTTCTAAAGCTCGCAGCTTTGAAAGCTAGAAAATACTTTTCCAAAAAGTTAATCACTGATTTGGAAGGAAGGTAGTAGAGCTAATCTTTCGCCAAATTTCCTAAGGTGAACGGGAAAGCCCTCAACTTTATTTGATCTTCCATCACCCCCATGGTGTCATGCTCGAATAGATCATGTCAAGCTCCTTAAGGTGTTTATTTGGATCTTGCCTTGCAAGACCCCAAAAGATAGGTGATAAGCAGATAAGACCAGATTTGAGTTTAAGCGATTGTTGTAAATTACGAAAATTAATGCAAATAGGTTAAGATATGATGTTTGGAGCAGCAAGCTGCTTTGGTGTGCACTCTTAAACATTCTATTCAACGGCCATGATTTCTCCTCTTGATGCACTCGAGGATGCCAAAGAGTGGTGGATGGTGTCCTTGAAGTTGATTGATTTGGAGAGAATGTAAAAGAAAAAGATTCTTGTGCAATCATTTCTAGTGCTTTGAAGCTTGGTAAGGATTCGGTTTCTTGAATGAATTGCCTTATCTTATGAAGCTTTTTGTCTTCAAAAGGCATATACCTATAAAATGAACAAACAAATAAAATCTAACAAAAAGAAATAACAAAAATCAGAATTATACTTAACTAATAGGCTCCTAGCAATAACGCCAAAAACTTGGTAGTTGTTGATGCCACTTGCTTATAATGTTCACTTCCTTTAGCTTTGTTTCAAATTTGTAATATAGGGAAGTAGAGATCATATCCCACAAGGACTTTTAGAAGTGTAAAATTGATTTTGGGAATAGAAAGAAAAGAAACCAAGTGATAGGAAAAATGGTAGAATCTAGTTGAGAAAATAACAATAAAAATAAATATGGTATTCTAAATTGCTTTTGAGTGGAAACAAAATGAAAACAAATTTGAAAATAGTTTTAAGTAAAAAATCAATGATGAAAAAACTTCAATAGTAAATTGATATGACTTATTGATGTGTTACCATCAATCATTGATAACTTTTATTCACTTTTTCAAACAAATAAATTAGTTATGGAATCAAACATGTATTGATTTTCTTACCTTCTTTTACTTCTTAATTAACTAAGTTAAGCACTATGATTAACCTTTATCATTTAACTACCCTAAAAGAAGCTTTTAGAATAAAATTGAAAGATAACTTTAAAAACTAGGAAATTTTAACTAATTTAATTTAACAAAATCAAAAGTTGACTTTATTTCAAAACGACTTATATTTTCTATAACCTTTGAAATGAAAGCTTGACCATCCTCATTAAGATTATTTGCTACTTATGTGAAACTAATCAAACTATTACGTATTTGTTTAACTAAACTAGCTTTAGATTAAATATGAGAAAATCACTATTATGCATCCTAAAAGTTGAAATCATATAACCATGACATTTAAATAGAAAAACATAAGATATTTGTATAAAAAAAACTTTGGAAACAACTTCATTTATTTCTCTTGATGAACAATACAAAAGTTTGTAAATCTTTTTACTATCAAATAAAAAAATTTAGAAAGACAGTTTAGAAAACAAGAAATAAAATAGAGGAAGAGAATAGGTATGATATGATCAAAACTGTTTAACCTCCTTCTATTTATAGTGAAATAATTCAACTAAAGCTAGGGATAAAGATAATTACATGAATTTATCAAAATAGAAATAAAAATAATCTCTAATCTTTATCTTGATTTCTTGAAAAGGTTGCATGCAATTTTTTTCTTGATGAATGTAGCCATAAAGTTGGATTTGTGAGTTGATTTTTTTATTTATCCAAGAGATAAATAGCATAATTATCTAAGATATAATCTTCAAAGATAATTACTTCAGCATTTAAACTCTTAAGTAAAACTTTATCTTCCAACTTCTCCTAGTGTAATTAAAGTTCTCCAAATCAGCTCACTAGAATTCAAAACCCACACAAATTTCCTAACTTAGCCAATTTTCTGCTTCCTTTGTATTTTTCATTTAATTAAATCCTACAAAATGCAAAAAGATAAATAAATGCTTATAATAAATATAAAAAATAACTAGAAAAGATTAAGATAGAAAAATAATTTATATAAAAAATTAGGTACTTATTAAAAATACTATAATACAATTTGTTATTATTTATTTATCCGTGAAATGGAAAATCATTTTTATTTTAAATGATATATTTTCATTTTTTGTAAGGGAAATTGTAACAAATCTATTGATGGAAGTATTTAGTAGTGACATAATTTATGAATTTGGGATAATTTTGTGATGGATTAAATCATTTGCAATTTTGGAAGTTGTGACAAAATTAGGGAAATTTTTAGTTTGTGACAAAAAAGTGTAACAACATTAGTGACAGAATTTATATGGAAACAAAATTTTATCATGATATAGCCATCGATCCAAAACTTTAGCCTAGGAAACAACATTAGTGAACCTTTAGCTAGTTGTTGCATAATGATGATTATGGTTTTATGCATGTAACAATCAAGAAATAAAAAAGAAATAAGTTTGTGATAATACAAAATGATACAGATGAATAAAAAACAAGAAATGTAAATGACTAGTTGAAAATGCACTAATGATAGGTGTTACGATGCTTGGGGGTGAACATGACAAGCAATAGGATAAGTTAGGTACCCATAGATAGCATAATGGGGTGTTTGGGTTGAAATCGCCTTTATCAACCTAGTAGCATTTTGGTATGGTTTGACATGGTTTAGCTCGTAGGGTTCATTGTATGGGTTTGAGTTGACATCTAAATCGCCATTTGAATCGCTTTTTTGTTTGATAAAGACAGTTGAGGGATCTTGGTCCTAGGCCCATCATAGGCTTGGTGGAACTAGTTCAATCTGATGTATGTATTCCGTATGCAAATGTGGAGGGCTACTCATGAAAGACATAGGTAATTTACACCCCAGAAGTTATTGCTATGCTTGTGCGGAGGAGTACTCATAAAGGCGGATAACTCACGAAAGCGGATAGCTCACTTCTTCCTAATAATTAAGACCTTAACCTTACCATGGCATTTGGTGGGACTTTAATGCAATTGCAAGTGCATAGTGTATGTTGACGAAACAATCAAGTTTATCCCATGTTACTGTATTTATTAAATTGATATTTGTTAAGGAACGAGGCAATATTGGATGATCTTTTTACAAAAATCATGACAAATAAAAGATTGGTAGACAAAAATGGAAGAGGATTATAGTTAAATAATGACCGAAATCGAAGAAATAGAGAATTAAGCAAGACATGGCTAGTCATAGGCCTAACTTTCTAAGTTAGTCCCAATGGAGTTGCCAAGCTATTGGCATCATAACTTATCTTCATTATGAAAAAGAGTGCACGCGACTTAAAAAATATTTGTGTATGGGAAAATGATAAAATTGTTGACATGAAAGTGTCCTCTCGACTGGGATTTTTCCTTTGTAACTCGAGACAAGGACCATTAGATGAATTGCTCATCTAATTGGTCTTGAGATGGCCACTACGAAGTGGCAAACTTTGGAAGTAGCCATAGATTATTTGGGATAGGTGTGATTGGATGCCTATTGAAAATGATATTTCTAGTTATGAAACTTGAAACATTGATTTCAAGGTCACGAGGTCCAGAGATTCAATGGTTGGATTCGAGATTTGGTTATATGCAAAACGATATGAACCTCCTTGCAACACCGAAAATCGATACCTTCTAGCCATGTATTACTTTAGTTTCTGTTCCCTCGATTTTGACTTAACGTTATTTAAATATAATTCTTTTCTTATGCATGAATTTGCATAAAATAAACCCTTGTTTGAGAAAAAATTAAATCAAGTAGGTGCCCGAAAAGGTGGGAAGCATAGTGATTTTTGAGTAAAATGTTTTTCGAATTTAGTTTTTGAAAATAAGATATTCCATGTCAAGCGCTGGAGAGATATTGACTCAGAAAATTGCCTTGTAATTTTTGAAAAATGATTTTGAAAATATGGATGCAAGATGACCATCACAAAGGAAATGTTTTAGTAGGATGATAAAATGAGATGATATCGCATATAAGAAATAAGGTAAAAAGTGGAGGAATGCTCGAGACCGAGTTGACAATTTTAGAGATGTGGTAGGATCCATTGACTAATTGAGGCATGAAAACCAGGCTTGAATATTGAAAAGTTCAAAAGAAATACGGTGAGTGAATTTGATTTTTTTTCTTGACAATTTTGAGAAAAATGAGATTGACAAATGTAAATTAATGAAATTCGACTATTTTCTGGCAAATTTTGAAAAACAGTGTTGGAGTGTCACCTCGAAAAATGGACTTGGAGTATCCCCTTTTAAGATAGGGTTAGAGTATCCCCATAGATGAAAACTTTGGTAAGTTTTGAAATTTGAATTAAGTTTGTAAAAGCGGGTTGGAATATCCCTTCAGAGAATAGGGTTGGAGTGTCCTTAATGAAAGCTTTGATGATTTTAGAGAGACGAGCTTGAATGATTTATCTTGACAAAAGTTCAGTGATTTCTTGATAAAATGTCATTTTTGACAAACTCATGACCAAATAGGTGATTTTTTATTAAAAAGGAAATTAATAAAAGTAGAGGTAACACGACGAAGATTGCTTGTGCCTTGATTTGGGTCTATAGGGTTAACATACATATTTTGACTCGAAGAAAGTAATTGGGACAACTTAGAGACATTTAAATTCCTCGGAGTGGGAATTCAGAAAAATCAATTAATTTCGACTAATGATGAAAATAGAGGATAGCATCGCACTATCCTTTTTTTTTTGAATTCATTTCAGGCAAATACGAAGGTGCTAGGAGTCGGATGAGGTGGCATTGGAAAGGTGACTCGATAATGTTAAGTGTAAAAATATTCTAAAAGCCTTAAAAAGTTGTTTTCTAGGTGAAAATAATTTTTGAACTTGGGTCAACCACAACACTGACAACACGTGTTAGGGAAAGAGTGTGATTGACTTAGAAAAATCATTTCGAACTCATTTAGAATCATTAAACCATAAAAAATATTTTTTCAAAAAGCAAATTTCATGAAAATTTTATGAAAAATATTCTAAAAATTCAAAAAAAAAAAATCATGCAATAGGCCAAAATGGCCCTATTAGAATGCATATTATTAATTCTTGAGGTTCTAAACAGCCTTAATTTGAAAAATTGTATCTTCCTCATTTGGAATAATCCAAAGGCAAATACATACCTTGGGAAAGTTAATTTGAAGCCTTTTTAGGAAAAATATAAAAAAAATTTGTGAAAAATGGTTTAAGGTTTGAAAATAATTTTTCAAGTTGTGACTATAGTGTCACTAGGGCAAAAATAAGGGAATTTTCTATTTTTTGGGTTTTTTAGGTCTAGACTCGAGCCATAGAGATCCAAATGTCCATGAAAATAAAGAAATAGTGACATGGGCTTTATAGGTTCATCTCACAATCCCTAAGTGATTTGGGATCATGAAATAACCCATTAAACATGTCATAAGGACTCTAGGCAAGGAATAAGGCGTAAACTTGGAATAAGAAAAAAAGCATTTTTATTTTTGAAAATAGGAATTTTAGCCCCAAAAACCTTTGAATCCTTTAAAATAAAGACTTAATTTTTCCCTAAGATAGGAAGAAAAATGAGATAAAAACTTTAAGTACATGTTGATCCCTATTTATTGAGGTTAACATGGCTTTAACTTGGGGAAGTTTTTAGAAAATCAAACTTTGATAGCAAGCAAGAGTTTTAACAAATATGAGATGGAACCAACATGACATTCATATAAATAAGCATGGATAACATGTTTAGACATGGAAATATGGTATTTTGATATGATATTGATAATAAAAATGCAAGAAAATGATAATAAAGTGCATGGACGTTAGTTTTATGAATGACAACGAGGGTTATGCCATGAAATGTTGTGAGCATGTTTAAAATAAAGACGAGCAACTAGTTGGAATTTCATGGTAGCATCAAAACATATTTTCAAGAGAAACTAAGCACATGGAAACAAAGATACATGCTAGGAAGGTCAATGAAGCATGAAAGATCTTAAGTTTACCACATTGAAGGCCACAAAATGCATGAGTTTTTTTTTTCTAAAAAAAGGATCATGGTTACATGGACTTTCGGCTCACTAAAATGATGGAGATGATTAAAAACAAAAATTAAATAAAAATGTGAAGAAAATATACTAACAAGCCTTAAGCTTTAGCTTTTCCTTGAAGCTGCAGCTTTAAGCTCACTTTTTTTTTTTGGTTTAGCAAGAAAAGGATGAAAATGAGTTTTGTGGTTATAATGTTGATGGAGAAGAGTTTCAAGGGTGAAAATAAGTAAATGAGTTTTTAGAGGTTTTTTGGTAAGGGTCTTTAGAAGAGCTACGAGAATGAAGTTTTTGATTTAGGGGAAGAAGGCAATTGAACCTTTTTTTTTGCTGAGCCAAAGTTGGCTCTTTTATGGGCAAGTGTTCAGCCAAGATTTAAAGGCCAAAAGCCACGACAATTTTAAATTTTCTCAATGAACCATGGGGTTGCCTTGAGGATTATACTCAGCTGGCCAAAATGCTACTAGTTAACATGATCTGAGCTGTGGAACAAAATTCTTGGTTAAGTCTATAGCTAAAAAATAGCCAACTTTGCCTTTCAACAAACCATTTAATCCATGAAACTATCTCATTTTCAAGCTATTTTGGGCCTCAAAATTTATTAAAACCCAATCATAAGTCCAAAGTTAAGGCTTGCTATGAATTTTAATGATTTTTATGCTAAAAACGTGTTTGAATCGAATTTTTAAATCAATGGTGCAAAGGTTAACAAATAGCATGACTAGGCAAATATGCCTTGATGTATCTATACATTGCAAATTGTATTGGTACATCTGATAAAAAAATCCAAAATGTATCAATATATTCTTAAAATGTATCTTATGCAAAATTGAATTTTAGCTACTATCAAGCCTTGTATCAATACATTTAGCCAATGTATCGATACATGAAGCAGATGTATCGATATAAGCCCAATTTGTATCGATATAATGTGTGAAATTTTGAATTTTGATGACATAAAGGCCTTGTATTGATACATATAGGCCATGAATCGATACAGTCATGCAAAAATGTGAATTTTTCATACCTTTGGCCTTCAATACCTCACCTTAGCTATGAATGATGGATGCTAACCTATGCTTGTTCGTATGACCTCGGTGACACCTTGAATAGTGACCCTTGTTGCCTTCTTTTTATGTTTTATTTATTAGATCCCTAGGCATTTCAAATCTCTAAAAATTTTTTTTACCTAGTGCTATGTGCCTAGTAGTGCCTGGTGACACAGCTTCCAACAATTATTCCCATTTTTATTTTTACTTTTTAATTCTAATACTTTTCAATTACGATTTGAGATGCCTGAAATTGGTCTGGACAAAATGAAATGTTTACAAACATAAATTAGAATTATGAAATCAAATTAGAGATGTCTTATTAAGCCAACACTGATAAGAAAGTCTTATCAAGAAAATGTCTTAAGTGTAGACATGGCTTTACAGAAAATATTAAATAAGCCAAATAATTATTTTTGGAAATTAAATAAATTATTTGATAATTATTCAATTAGTTATTTAGTATTATTCATATGAAGTAAACATTGTTTTACTTGGGTTAGAATTTTAATTATGGATTTATTATCCAACATGTGAATTAAAGGTTTAGGCTAAAAGCCCTAAATTAGCAAGACAAGGGAGTTTGGTTATGAACTACTCTAAGGTGTTATTGGGCTTTATATTACTCTAAGTTAGGCTGTTTCTCTTTTTAATGATGATTTGCATTAATGTTTTCAAAAAATCGAATTTCATTAAACTCGAGGCAATGTCCTACATCAGTATCCTTCAGTGCTTGACATAGATTATCCTATTCTAAATCAATTTGGACCTCATTTACTTAATCCTCTATATTTTTCCTCCTACCTGGGTTGCATAAAGAGATACTAATTAAACTTTCGTCAAAAAACTCATATCCAATATTTAAAAATTTTCATTCATATTAAAAGGATTACACATAAATAATGATCGTATGAAAAATCGAGGAAAACCAAGACTTTGACAATTTATGGCTAGTTTTTTTAATTAAAGCTTGATTTTTTTATGAAATATTGTTGTTGTTGATGAGATATTAGTTTTGTTGGGCATATATGTTCATGTTTATATTATTATTCTTAATATTTTAATGTTAATATGTTGATTTATATATTTATATATTTATTTTTTTGATTTTATTTTGTATTTAAGTTTGATGATATTTAGTCATGGCTGTTTTCATGATTTTTTGTTGAGAAAATATTTAATGATAGTTTGTTTTCCACATGGAGGAATTTAATAGGAATTTTTGGTGATGATTTTATGCTTATTTTTGTGTTGATTTTTTGGTTTTTAGGTTGTTTTGCAATATTAGGAAATTTAGGGATTAAATTGTAAAAATTTTAATTTTTTTATATGTTGTTCTTGATGGCTGGAACTTCCTAGCACCACGGAAAAAATGTTTTAGGCAATTTCAGACATATTTTATACATTTTTACATTTTAGGGGTTTATTTGTAATTTTAAGAAAGTTTAAGGATTAAATTCCAAAATATGGAAAAAAAAAGATGTTTTAGGGTTAAAAGTGCTTGGCCTAATTTTCATACATATTTTTGCCATGATTTTTGTGTTTATTCTTACCTAGTTTGATGATTTTTTGTGGTGTTTTGTGATGTTTTTCCATGTAGGGGTCAAAATGCAAATTTAGGATGTTTAAAGACTATTTTGCACAAAGTCAAAAATTTTTGTTTCAGGGCCAAGTTGTTTGGTTGAATCCTTGTGGATGTATTTGCTAATGTATATTTTCATATGTTTGTGATGTTTATGATGTTTTTCTATGTAGGGGCTTAAATGTAAATTTTCAAAGGTTTAGGGACTAAATAGCAAATTCTAGTATTTAGAGGTAAAATGGTCATTTTTGTGACTTTTAAATATTTTTATTATTTCTATGGCTTTCCATATGGGTATAGAAATTTTTAAAACCTTTCGTATCATTTTGGTTTTTTGTAGGATACAAAATGAAAATTTTAAAAGTTTAGGTGCATAATCATAATTTTTGCATTTTAAGCCAATTTTATGATTTTAATTTTCCTATTTAGGGTAAATTCATAATTTCATCATCATTTTAGTGTCCGTTAGGGTATTAGGATACTTGTACGTAAAAGGTATATCTTAAGGGTATTTTGGTAATTTTATCTAAAATCGAGTCCTAGATTGTAATTGGGATGCTTTTATGTCAAAGTTGCATATTTAGGATAGGTTCATCATTTCATCACTACATTAGTGTCCGTTAGGGGATTGGGATACTTTCATGTTGAGGTATTCCTTAGGGTGCATTTTGGTAATATTACCTAAAATCGAGTCTTAAGTAAGCATTGGGATGTTTTTTTGCAAAAGGTGTTTATTCAGATAGGTTCACACTTATAATATTATTTTTGAGTCTTCAGGGGTCACCAAGGTACTTTCATGTTGAAGGTAAATGTTGAGGGCATTCTAATAATTTTGTATTAAAACCAAGTCCTATATGTTTACTGGGATACTTTAATATTGAAAGTGCATAATAGGAATAGGTTTATCATATTGGATCTTTTTTAGGTCTTAGGATTAATATTCTTAATAAAATTGGATATATTTTTTTAAAAAAATATAGGCAATGTTTTTTAGTTAAATTAATACGTGAAATTCTTACTAGAATATGCGAAAGATTCTACAGATTACTTTAATAACAAAACACCTTTTTTGAAATGAAAGTTGGAATTTTTCAATTTTTTTTTTTAAAAATAAAAACCTTTCGTATTTCATAGGTTCTCCAGCAGGATATGAAGGAGATTGATAAAAATTTTTGTATACTCTTAGTTCTCCGAGAGGGTACAAATGATATTATGAGTTATTGAAATAAATAAAACTTGACTTTCTTAGGATAATAAATTTAGTTCATAGAATGTTAAGGGAATTACAATTAAATATCAAATGTTGAAATTGAATAAAAATTAAAATTTAAGTTAACACGCAATCAATAAGGTACTGAGTGTCGGGCATCACGAGAAGGTTAATCTTTGCTTGTGATTATAACTGACTCCTGAACTTTTTCAAGTGATCTCTAGTATGAGCATAGACCTCGAAGTTTGTTTTAATAGGTTTTGTGATCCTTAAAATATAGACTCCGGCATGTGACCAATCTCACCTGTCCAAAACAGATTAATGGTGACTCCAAATAAATAATCGTTTCATAATGACTATTTAGTGAAATGGAGTGAGTGATTCATCTTGACAACTTAGTCTCCAGACATGAAAAATGGAGAATAATAGTTGTTAGACCTTTTCGTGGTGAATGAAATCAAGAGAGGGTGAATTGATTTCTCAAAATTTTGAGAAATTAAAATTTTGATAGACAAACTTGAGAAACCCACACAATAAACTTTTGGAGTGTAATTTAGTGAATGAAAATAAACAATCCAGGAAAAGGGAAAGAAGAAGCAAACTCAAAGATTTATAGAGGTTCGGCCTCAATTGCCTATGTCCTCTACCTTGGCCTCACTTGCCTCGGATTTTCATAATTCACTAACTTGAATTATTTACCTTTCAAGGACAAGGTATAACCTTTACA
>JAQSVH010162065.1:1509-25229 GCA_029448705.1 Adansonia digitata | reverse complement strand
ATCAGCCACCCTATTTGTTGGAAAATCATTTCAGCATTTAAACCAGCCACCCTATGCCCATCACATTGGCAATAAGTTGCTCCCTACAGTCACCCTATAGCCACCAAGCTGACACCACTTTGTCCCCCTTGAGAAATGACCAAAAACACCTCAAAATTAGCTCCAAAATGCTGGTATAAATAGACCACTTCTATCTAAGCTAAAAAAGGTTAGATTCTGGGTCATTTTCACTTCCAAAAGACATTCACGCATCAAGAAAACCAAATCCCGTAGCTCTTTACTCAGCACCCAAAAATAGCCCTAAAACACTCATTTTTAACCACCACACATTTTGAAAATCACCCTCATCTATACCGGAACCAAAACCTCATTATTTCTCTTTTTTTCTTGCTTATTAACAACAAGGAGGGAGGGAAATTCAAGCCATCTCTACTGCTCTAATTATTTGGCCAAGAAGTAAAGCTTTGTTGGTATAACTTCTCACTTTATCACTTCCATTTTCTATTTTTCAGCATTTTCATCATTTTAGTGAGCTCTCCATGTTTCCATCACCCTTTTAGGATTATCGTGCATTATTATGGCTTTTGGTTATGGTAGTTTTAGATTTGGACACCTTAATGCCCCTTTGATGTGCCAAATGCCTCATTTCATCCTTATTATTTGGCTAGCTCTTGCTCATGCATTTTAGTCATATCCATGCATCTCATTATCCTTAATATATGTATGAATCATTAGCCTAAGACATTTCAAGCACATTTATACATTAATTTGCATGAATTATTACCATTTTCAACATCCATAACATTTTCTTGTCATAATGCATAACACTTTCTTTGTCTAAACCATTGGTAAAGTTAGCAACCCTATTCATGTTATGTGCCATCCTCTTGTATGTTTGTTGTCTTCCCCTTGTCTAAATGCATGTTTGATGGCTATAAAAAAATTGATTTTCAAAACTCCCCAAGCCAAGCATGCTAACCTTAACCAATGAGGATTAGCATGGATTTGGCATTTTCCTTAAAGTTAGCAAAATATCTTAGGGAAAATTAAGTTTTTCTAGATCTAGAATCTTGGATAAACAAGTTCAAATCTTTTGATTTGAAACAAAAATGGCCTTGCAATTATTCCCTAAATGTTTGTGCCTTGTTTGAGTCTAAATTGTAAGTGGTATGATCAACAGGCTGTTTCATCATCCCAAACTACTCTGGGGCTATGCAAATGAGTTCATGGCACTCATGCCACTCTTTCCCTTCAGTCATAGACGTTCGAATGTCAATGACTTGAGTTTGGACCTGTAAATATAAAGAAAATGAGAAATACCCATGCTTTGCTTTGTCCTTTATTTTTGGTTATGGTCAAACTTGAGTTGTTTTCTTGAATTTCATCTCGAGACATTCAAATGTCTCTGTATCACCTCGATCAGACTCGAGAATGTGCTTTAACCTCCCATAGGCTCGTATCAAGGCACAAACATATTTCACATCTTTACCATCCTTATTCACAATAATTTCTTTTGTCAAAAGTTATCAAAACGCTCACACATTTCATAAATTACAAAGTTTTGTTAACTTATGTTTTCTAACTTAACTTCTCTAAAGAGTGTTAGACGTGTCACTTTTGGGGATACTCTAACCCTGACCTTTCGAGAGGATACTCCAACCCCGCTCTTCCAAACTATCAAGATTTAAAAATCTTTCTTTATCAAAGTGATTTGTCATCCATGGAGATACTCCAACCCCAACCTTCTGAGGGGATAATCTAATCCGGCTTTTCCAAATCGTCAAGACTTAAAAATCTTCCTTTGTCAAAAATTATTTTCCATTCACGGGGATACTCCAACCTTATCTTTCTGAGGAGATAATCTAACCTTATCTTTCAACGACAATTAATCTTTTTTTCCTCCCCCTTGTATTTTCATAAATATGTCAAACAAACCTTGTTTAATCAAAAAACCTAGATGCATCTCAAAAATTATCGATTCGATTATTCCAAAATAATCAATGCCAATTACGAGATAAATTCCAATAGTCCATTCCTTTTCTTTGTCATTGCATTGAATGATCCATGTTATGTTACTTTATTTGTTGCCTTACTAATGTGATTTCTTTGTGATGATTATTTGCATTCATGTTTTCCAATCATTTCAAGTAAAACTAAAGGTAATATTCCATGCGGGTATCTCTCCAATGCCTAAGGTGGAATATTCCATTTTTCAAAGTAAAATCCATAGGTCATTTTTATCGAAAATCTCTATATTCCCCATCCCTCTGGGGCGTATATGAGATTAAATCTTTTTCATCAAAACCTGGATTATTTCTCTAAGATTCATACAATTAAAAGGGTTATATCAAAATAATGAAAAGTTAAGATCGAAAGAATTAAACCGAGACAAGATATAGCTAGTAAGGTATCGATTTCAAGCATCGCGAAGAGGTTTATACCTCATCGCGCATAACCAACTCCCAAACCCAAACGGTGAATCTTTGCAATACGTAGACCATGGGATCGATGTTTTGAGTTTCACAACTTAAAACATAGATTTCAATAGGCATCCGATCATGCCTAACTCTAAATGATTGGTGGCGACTCCAAATGTTGGCCATTTCGTGATGGTCATTTGAAACCAATAAGATGAGCGATTCGTCTTATGGCCCATTTTGCTATTCCACAAGTCGAGAATATGTATATTCTCGTTCTCATCACATCACTAAAGAAAAGTTTCGATCAATAAGACATTTCTAGGTCAGAAAAATATTTTAAGCTGTGTGGACCCAAAGATCCATAAGGATCCACCCCGGGGTCCATTGCAACAGCCATCTATCTAGCCTTCCTGATAGTGTAGGGGCTTTACATAGATACTTGATAGGATGAAGTCTTGCAATCAACCATGTGGTGTGAGTCTCTTAGCTATCTACACCAAAGCACAGCATAACTTCTCGACTGTGGAGTAGTTGCGCTCACATTCAATGAACTTTAGCTTAAATAGTAGATTCTTTATTATTTCTTTCCTAACTCATCATGTTGACCTAATACATAACCTATAAATTTGTCGAAGACTACCAAGTAAAGGATTAAAGGTTGACTAGGCATGGCGGTACCAACATTGGTAGGCTTGACAGATAATGTTTGACTTTAACAAAGGATTTTTGACATACTTTATTCCACTCTCTCAGATTTTGTTTGTGATGGAGCTAAAAGATAGGGTCGTATTTGTTAATGAGCTGAGATATGAATCTAACAATGTAGTTTAGTCTCACCAAATAGCTAGTCAGTTCTTTTTAGGCTTGAGGTGGTGGCATATCTTGAATGGCTTTGACTTTGTCTAGGTCAACTTTAATCCCTTTTTCGTTGACTATAGAGCCTAGAAGCTTACCCAAAGTGACTCCGAAGGTACACTTGGCAGGATTCAATTTGAGTTGAAATTTTTGTAACCGTTCAAAAAGTTTTTAAAGGTCTATGATATGGTCATCCTTTTTCATTGACTTGGCAATTATGTCATCAATGTAGACTTCAATTTCTTTGTGCATTATGTCATGGAATAGGGCTACCATGGCTTATTGATATATTACCCCAGCATTTTTGAGTCTGAAGGCCATAACATTATAGCAATATGTCCCCCACATGGTTATGAAAGTTGTTTTCTCCATGTCTTCGGGCACCATCTGATCTGGTTGTAGCCTAAGAATCTATCCATGAAGGAGAAAAAAAAATTCTTGGCTGTGTTGTCTACCAAAGAGTCTATATGGGGTAGCGAGAAGTTATCCTTGGGACTAGCTCAAATCAGATCCCAATAATCAACGCGTATTCGTGCATTGCCAACATTCTTTGGGACTGAGACTATATTGGCAACCCATTCTGGATATTTGGCTACTTTGATAAACCCCACATCAAACTGCCTCTTGACTTTCTCTTTAATTTTAAGGAGTATTTCTAGCTTCATCCTCCTTAACTTTTGTTAGATTGGTTTGTATCCATGCTTGATAGGAAGCTTGTGGACCACTATATTAGTGTCTAATCCTGGCAAGTCTTGTTATGACCAAGCGAATACATTCTGATATTCCTAGAGTAAGTTTACCAAAAATTGGTCCCAGTTGTTAACTTTATTAAGGTTTCAATTTTAACCTCCTTTCAAACTCTTGGGTACCCAGATTTATAACTTCTGTTAGGTCTTCATGGGGCATGATCTGCTTCTCTTCTTGCTTAACTAATCTTAAGAGGTCTGGTGGTATGGAGCTCTCCTCGAAATCTTTTTCAGGATCAACTTCACTAGTGCAAATTAACTATTCAAAATCGATCTTCAACAACCCATTAAACACATCCACATAGCTATTGTCAGGAAACCTAAAAGGGTAAAGAAATAAACATTGCAAAAAGCATACACACAACCAAGGGATTCGAAAAGAAATGGAGACAAAAAGGTTGAAAAGTGATATAGACACACAACGTGGAATGATATATGCAAAAGTCATTTCATCGATAATGTTTAATAAAATTATCCATTACATAGGACACCTACCCACCTTTGGGTGAGGGTAGGTAGGTTTTTCTTTTTTGACATTACATAAAAGGGACAGGAAAAGTACAAGGCTTTTCGTCATGTCCCCGTTATCAAAATCAAGTCTTAGTGGAAGGACACGCATTTTATGGCTTGGTATCTTAGAGATAAAGGTTACAAAATGCTCTGTCTAAGTTGAGACATCTTTAGCCTTTTGCTTTTCTAGTCAGTTTGGATCGATTCGTCCTCCCAAAATATCTTATGGAGAGATGAGAACACTGTTGGCTTCGATTCCTCTTGACCCAATGATTGAGTCACCCTCTGGTTGTAAATCATTCTTTCTTGTTGCTTTCTTGATTGTGCATTAGCCTTGAATCCTAAGCCTCTTTTGTTGACTTGAGTGATGGCCTGTAGAGCTTAAGCCATCCCTTGCAGATTCTTGCCAAGCCCTTTTCCAGCACAGAAACCTTTGCCAATAGTCATTTTTAAACCCAAGTGGGTACTCTTTAACAGGTAGGTTTTAACTATTAATAATCCTTCTCCCATAAATGTTGCATTAACGAACTCGAAGGATTGGAAGGATGACTCTAGTGCATCTTCATTAGGCTCTATGTAGATCTTTTCAGTGAAAGTAGTGGCAATCATTTTTTCTTCAGCCCCGATGGTGACTAATTTATCATCTATCACAAATTTAAGCTTCTAATGGAGAAAGGATGGGATGGCCCTAGCAGAGTAATATCCATGGCCTTCCTAATAGACAGTTGTTTGAGGATTAATATCCATAACTTAAAAGTCAACTTCATATGTACATGGGCCTATTTGGATCTGGATTGCGATATTTCCAATTACTCAATGACATGTTCCATCAAAAGTTTAGACTATGGTGTGGCTACTCTTGATGTTAGACTGATCGACAAAGAGCTTACTTAATGTAGTCATAGGCATAAAATTAAGGGCCGACCCATTGTTTATGAGTACTTTGGGCAAAATGTATCCCTTGCAATGGGTAATGATATGCAGAGCTTTATAACTGCCCCTGCATCCGAGTGGGATCTCATCATCAGTGAAGGAGATAAAATTATCGTCCATGAAGTTATTTACTAACCGATCTAATTTGTCCACGAAAATGTCCGGTGGCACATATGCTTCGTTTAACACCTTCAGTAATGCATTTCGATGAGCCTTTGAATTAAGAGGCAGAGATAGCACATAAATCTTTGTTGGTTGTTTGCTTAACTGGTCTACAATGCAGTATTCACTATCCTTGATGCACTTAAGAAACTCCATGGCTTCTCTTTCATATAGTGCTTCCTTAACTTTCTTGAGCTTAAAATTCTTTGCTTGGGCTTGAGTGGTACTGGTGCCTGGAGATGTATTAACCTTCTATTTTTCTTGAGCTGGGGGAGTGTAACACTTACCGCTACAGGTTAGGTGACTAACCCCTGACAGTTACATTGTAGTAGTTGTAGGAGTTAGTTCTCTAATCATCACTACCTGATTCTCATACTTCCATGGGACAGCTTTATTGCTCTTATAGAGAATGGTTTAGGTACTTTCATAACTAACTTCGGTGTAAGTATTAAAAAATTGACTTCGAGACTTGACTTGGCATAAAGAATAAGGGGTCGGTTTCTCTCGTAACGTGACTGCGTGGTTTCGTCTCTTATCATGTTGATAGATTCAGCAATATGTGTCATTTCATGATAGAATTCTATCTGGCCTTCATTCATCATCCTTTGAACCATGGACCTAAACTCCCTACATGTTTTAGGGTATGACGTATAACTGTGTGGAAGCCACAAAAATTATCAGGATTATCTTCTAATTTTTTTATTACGTTAAGCAACTCGACCTGAATCAATGCTTACCATATCAAAAGCATTGGCATCCTTACATATTCTATTCTTGCCTTGACTTCATTTTTTTTAATATCGATCATGTTTGTAGTCGACTCTATATAGTTTGGTAAAGGATTGGTGACAACATTTGGTTCGCAGTTCATCTTAAACTGTAAGACTTTTGAGTTAATTAGATTTTGCACATTTCTTTTAAAAGATATGCAGTTCTCAATGTCATGTCGTATTATCCTAGCATGGTATTCGCAGTGGGCGTTAAGGTTATACCGTTACAGGATGGTGGCTTCTTTTTTAGGACATAGATTAGGCCTAAATGATTTTGGAGCAAGTTTTGGTAGAGCTCCTTATAGGTCAGAGGGATTGGATCAAAATATTATCTTTATTGATTTGCACCTCGATTGCCAAGTGCATTATTGGTTGTTCTATTGGTACTTTGGTGAACTTGTGGAGCGTAGCTTTGTGGTGGGTTTAATGGGATTGCAAAGGATGGGTTTTAGGTTATGGCATAAATTAGCTGAGGAGGTATTATAATAGGGTAAGAATATAGCGTGCTTAGGTAGTGAAGGTCAGGTGCTTGATGCCGTTTTGGCTGAGACGAGCTACATTAACTTGTGCCATTGGCCTCTCCCTTCTTCTTCTTACTAGCAATAAGCTTCTTGCTTAATCTAGATGCTTTCTTGCAGACATTCTACCATTCTTAATGGTTGCGTCAATCATTTCTTCGGATAGGACTAGGTCTGCAAATTTCTTGGCGGTATTTCCTACGAACTTCTCGTAATAAGGAGCGCATAAAAAGTGAATGAAAGTGATTGTCATCTTCTTTTTGTAATAGGAGGTTGTACTAGGGCTGCTTCTTTTCTCTACCTTTGGGCATATTGCCTGAAACTTTCAGGGGATTTTTTCTCAAATTCATCAAGGAAAGTCAGTCCAGTGCCCAATCTGACACGTGTTGGTATTGGTTTAGAAAGGCCTTAGCCAAGTCGGCCCATGATTAGATTTTTCCATTGTCTAGCTTGATATACCACCAAGCCATTTCCCCAGGGAGGCTGTATTGGAAGCAATGGATAAAGAGCTTTTTATCTTTCTCATATCTAGCCATCTTTCACAAGTACATTCGAACGTGGATAGAAGGCTCAGTGGTTTCATTGAATTTTTCAAACTCTGGGGCCTTGAACTTTGGGGAATAACAAGGTTGAACACCAAAGATAGCGATTACACATCAAGAGCTATAAACTTGTCACTCCTTTCAATAGCTCAGAGGCATTTTTCTATTAACTGGAATTTAGTTATTTCTTTGACAGTCATGGTGGACTTTTGACCTTCTATTTTCTTTAGTTCCTCATGATCAAGGGTTATCAGATCAGCTGACGAAACTCTTACATAACCCCTCGAGTACTAGGAATGAATTGACCTGTCACAATGGATTTAGTTAGATGACTACCAAAGCCTGAGAGACAAGTATAGGAGAGAGCCATTGTTCTTGTCTAGTTTCCCCTTGGGTGGGTTCTGGATTATTAGTGAGGGGACTTTCAGTGTTGGAAGGATCATCCCTTGTTTTAGCAACTCTAGCTTGCCCTTTTTCTTTCACGGAGGCTATCGTTAGTTCCATAAGTCTTGCAATTTAACTTTGCATTTTGTTTTGCTAACAGAGCATTTGGTCGTATGATTCTTTAACCATTAACTCAAGTTGTTTAATACGAGCTTCATGATCACTCTCCATGATTTGTTTACGGTGTTGTCTGTTGTAACGATACGGGATATTAGGTTTTGTTTTCCTGATTGACCTCAGAATCCCTTGCATTTTTATGGCTCAATTCTCATCTTAGACTTTCACTTAAAAATGTATTTATTGATGAGTGTTTATGATGCAATGATGAGTTTAGATAATGAATGATTGATGTAAGTGTATAGAACAACATAGTGAATTAAATGTTCATATGCATTTGAGATAATTGATTCCTGGAACAGCTTCGTCAATAACATCAATCTTAAAGCCACAAAAAAGATTTTTTTCTTTTTTTTTCAACATGATTGTATCTAAAAATATCTAATGTGATTACATTGTGTAATCACACAATCAAGAAAGCCTAAAAGTTGCTGCTCACAATCTCTAACAGGTACAATGTCTTGCATTATGGACTGAGCTACCTCAATCATGTCGGCCACCTTTCATTAAGCCATCTGAACTGGTTCAGTGAGGTATGATGTTGTTCTTGATAATTCAGACGTGCTTGGTCGATTGTTGATTGTCGATTGTCGCTTGCCACTCTAGTTCGCATTGCTCAGAAGCCCTTGTTAGTTCATTGATATAACCTTGATAAATTTGGAGAGATTGCTCTAACTCCTAGATTTTATGAGTAAGGACTTCGTTTTTGACCTTGGCATCTCTGGCATCTTGCATTTTAGCCTCAACTCTTTGATTTCTTCATTGATAGGTAGAGCAAGAACACATGCCTCTGTGAATTTTTCTTTGTTGATTCTGGCTTCCCCTTTTTGTTGATTCAGCTTACGATTAAGAGTGCCACTTTTGCTTCCCATTCGATTGATGTCTTGCCAACATGTTGAGACATGTTAGCCTTTCAGAGCACCACATAATCCTTGGTTAAGCTTTCGAGGTCATCTTTGAGGTGATCCATTTATTTGATGACTCGATTATTTCCCTATTCTTAAGATAGACATCCATCTCTAGCTAGCCTTTTTCTGCCATAAGTTGAAAGATTTGTACAATAAATGATGCCCTTTCTTGTCTGAACTCCTTTCTAAGTAGCTCGATCTCGAAAGGCAGCTCTTCTATTAGGATTTGTAGCATCTCATAGTTAAATGGTGGAAACGGGTCATTGATAAGGCAAAGTCTCCATTCTTTGTATTTAGGAGTGGTGGGGCTTCCTCTCCAGTATCTTTCCATATAATGGATATTCTTCCAAGTAACTGGACTTTTGCTTTATAATTGGGCTCTCTGTATTCAAAATCCCAATGTCCTAAGTCCTTGAAAAATGGAAAGAATTGCTGCACTGGAACTAACGTAATACCAATAGAGGAGCATAACTAGTATTTCCCCATAATCCTAAGAGTGGTACATAAGTGTAGTCTCCACATCTATACATAATAAATTGAGGGAACACCCACAGGGCTCTCTAAGTGATTTCTCCTCCTTGACATTTCATAATTCCTAGACCCAATGCTTTTCTATCTTATCTTGATGACATTCTTCTTCTAACGCTATGGAAAGAGGACTGATCTTGAAAAACAAATTTTTCTTGGCTCTCCTTTTTCTAACACGTAGATGACCTAAGAGCCATATTTAGAGCAATAGGGTCCACCCGATAAACCTTCCTACTCCTATTCTTTTAAAAAAACGGAGGGCGCAGATGGTTTTAAGGATGATGGCGGAAATAGGCTTGATGTTGTAACATAGGCAAGAAAAAAATCTATGACTGCCGCCTCTACATAACCTAAAGTCTTTGGGAATATAACGAGCCTATAGATTGCCAGAGCGTAGACATCTTTAGCCTTCTTTTGATTAGAAAGATTTACCATGGCCTTTTTCAAGCTAGCCCAAGAGATGCATTCATTGTTTCCTTTTACCTTGACGTGATATCAACCCATGCTTCTGTGGCCCTAAGAACTTGTCTTAACTTTTTCTTGAATGGAAGAGGCATTAGCACTTTGCAGTAAATCTGGTCTAACTTAGCCTTTTTTATGTTAAGTAGAGCTGTGTACTCATTAATGGTAAGGACTAAATCTTATTGGTTGAAGGTGAAACATCAATAGGTTGAATTCCAGAACTATGCCGCTGCTTATAACAAGCCATCATCCAAATAACGCGAAGTAAAAGAGCTGTATCCCCATACTTTTTAGTGAAGGCTTTTTTCTCGTTGTTGTCCTAACTGTCCTAAATGTGCTTCAGTTCCTGACAATCATTCTGAGAAAACCAATCTTGACCTTTTCATGCATTTTTGAGACATAATTAGGCTTTAAGATATCTTTATCTTAATGCTGGCGACTTTCTAACCATGTTCTAACATTTTCAAAGGACTCAATAGTGGAGATAAACTATTGCTCCATAAATGATGCCCTTTGCTAAACACTAAACCAGAATAATTGCCCTAGAATGATGATAATCATGATAGTTATGATGAGATGATACATGTGCCAAGACACAAAACAAAAAGAAAATGAGCTTGTGAAACGTATAAAAGACAAATGTAAGGAATTAAAGAATTTAAGAACATTAGAAAAAAAATATTCATAACATGTCTCAACCAAAGTGATGAAATGAGAAAGGAGCAGCCTATCAACATGTTTGGATACAACTTGCCCTTCATGAGGTGATAAAATAATCGACCGATAGTAATATTTGCTTATCACCACTAGTGCAGATATGCGTTAAGCCATGATTCAGATGGCATAACAGTTTACAGCATAAGACATTGTACACAATGGATTTTGCTGACCATCACTTATTTAGACAAAAGTTAGCCATCGTTTGGGCAGCACGATGGCATGCCTTGATAAATGATAAAAAAATATAGACACGACTGATAATTGTACACTCATTATCACTTATGTAGTTATGGTAATTGAGAGCAAAGTTTAGGAATGTTTCCCTGAGTGACCCTATTCTCTAGGTGTTCTAGCAATGTTCTAGTATGGTTTAACATGGTTTAGCTCATAAGGCTCACTATATGAGGTTTAAGTTGATGCCTAAATAGGTATCCGAATTATTCCTCCGTCTGGTAAGGATAGTTGAGGCACCCCGATCCTAAGCCCATTATGGCTTTGGTGAAATGGGTGCAATCTAGTGGATGTATTTCCCTATGCAAATGTGGAAGGTTACTCACGAAAGACATAGGTCATTTACATCCGAAAAGCTATTGCCATGCCTATGTGAAAGGTTACTCACGAAGGCAGATAGCTCACTTCCTCCTAATGATTAGGTTATAACTCGCCATGGAGTTTGGCGAGACTCTAATGCACATATAAGTGCGTGGTGTATGACAGAGAAATGATCAAACTTTTTTGCTTACTCCCATATTACCATTTTTATTAAACTGATGATTATTTGAAAATAAGACAATCCTGACAATCATGTCAAACAAAAGATTAGTTGAAAAAATGAAAAAAAAGGTCATAGTTAAATAATGATCGAAGATTGAAGGAAATGAGAACCTAGTAAGACACGACTAGTTATTGTCCTAACTCTTATAAAGTCCCCAACGAAGTCACCAAGCTATCGCAACGTGCCCCAGGGTGGATCATCACAGATATATGGGTGTATACGACTTAAAATATTTTTCTAACTAGGAAATGTCTTCTTGGCCGAGACTTTTCCTTTACAACATGATGAGAATGAGAAAGTACAAATTCTCAACTCTTGATATAGTGAGGGGGACCATAAGATGAATCACTCATCTTATTAGTCTCGGATGACCATCACAAAGTGGCCAACGCTTGGAGTCGCCATCGATTATTTTAGGTTAGGCATGATCGGATGCCTATTGAAACCTATGTCTTGAGTAGTGAAACTCGAAACATTGATCCCGTGGTCTCATGGCACAAAGATTCACCATTTAAATTTGGGAGTTGCTCATGCATGATAAGTTATGAACCTCTTCATAATGCCCAAAATTGATACCTTACTAGTTATGTCTTACCTCAGTTTCAATTCTGTCGATCTTAACTCATTACTATGTTGATATAACCTTTTTTTAATGCATGAATTTTATATGACTATAAATCCAAATTTTGATGAAAAGGTTTAATCTCGTATACAGCCCGGATAGATGTGGAATATAAAAAATTTTAATAAAAAAGACCTCTGGATTTTATTTTGAAAATGGAATATTCATTTCGGGCACTGGGGAAATACCCACGTGAAACATCACCTTTAATTTTACTTGAAATGATTTGAAAATATGAACGTGAATAATCATCACAAAGAAATCATGTTAGTAAGGCAACGAATGAAGTAACATAACATGGACCATTCAACATAATGATAAAGAAGAAGGATGGACTATCAAAATTCATCTCATAATTGACATCGATTATCTTGGAATAACTGAATAAACAATTTTCGAGACGTATCGGGTTTCTTGATTGAACGAGGTTTGTTTGACACATTCATGGAAGTCCAAGAAGGAAAAAAATTAGTTATATTTGAAAGACAAGGTTAGACATCCCCTCAGAAAGATGAGGTTGGAGTATCCCCATGGATGACAAATAATTTTGACAAAGGAAGATTTTTAAATCTTGATAATTTTGAAAAAAACAGGGTTGGAGTATCCTCTCAGAAGGTTGGCTTGGAGTATCACTGTAGATGACAAATAATTTTGATGAAGGAAGATTTTCAAATCTTGACAATTTTGAAAAGCTAGGTTAGAGTATCCCCTCAGAAGGTTGGGGTTGGAGTATCCCCAAAAGTGACATGTCTAATACTCTTTAGAGAAGTTGAGTTGGAAAACTTAAGTTTACAAAACTTTGTGATTTAGAAAACGAGTGAACATTTTGATGACTTTTGGCAAAAGAAATTATTGTGAATGAGATAAAGATATAAAATATATTCATGCCTTGATACGAACCTATGGGAGGTCAAAGCATGTTCTTGAGGCTGATTAGGGTGATACGGTGACATTCAAATGCCTCTAGATGAAGCTCAAAAAATAACTAAATTTTGACCATAATCAAAAACAGGGGACAGCATCGTGCTATCCTGTTTCCTGAATTTATTCTAAATTGGTTTGAAGGCTTTAGAGGGTGGAGAAAATACCATTAAAAAGGTAACTCGATAATGGTCAACTTAAAAATATTCCTAATATCCTAAAAAATTATTTTTTAGAGGAATAAATTTTTAAATTTAGACTAATTACATTGTTGGTAGAACATACGAAGGTTAAGGTGTGTCAAAATTTAAAAAATCATCCCTGACTCATTTTTGTATCGAAAAATTACACACAATACCTTTCTGACATTTGGGAAAAATGTTTGAAAAATTTTAAAAAATCATTTAATGGGTCTAAACGGCCTAACCAAAAAATACGTTATGGATTATGGGTAGTTTAGGTTTGAAAAATCATAACTCTCTCATCCAAAATGATCCAAGGGTGAAGAAACATCATTTTAAAGATAATTTGACACACTTTGAGAAAAAAATCAAAAAAATCATGAAAAATCATAACGTAATAGTTGTGCTACCAGCAGGGGACAAAGCAAAGCAGGGGATATGTTTTATTTTTCTTTGTGTTTTTAAGTCCAAACTCGAGTCATTGACATTCAAACATCCATGACTGAAGGGAAAGAGTGGCATGAGCATCATGAACTCATTTGCATAACCCTAGAGTAGTTTAGGATGATGAAATAGCCGTTGATCATACCACTCAAGGTTTGGACTCAAAAATAAGGCATAATCATTTTGGGAACAAGTGCAAGGGCATTTTCGTTGGAAAAATAGAAGATTTGAGCTCGTTTAAGTAAGATTCTAGGTCTGAAAAACTTAATTTTCCTTAAAATCTTTTTTGCTAATTTTAAGAAAAATGCTAAGCTCATGTTAATCCTCATTGGTTGAGTTAACATGCTTGGCTTGGGGATGTTTCGAAAATCAGTTTTTGATAGCCATCAAACATGCACTTAGATAAGGAGAAGACAATGAACATACAAGGGGATGGCACATAACAAGAATAGCGATGCTAACTTTACCAATGGTCTTGACAAAGAAAGTATTATGCACACATCTCATGAAATGAAGTATGCTGAAAATGAGAATGATTCATGACAAATGCAAGCTAATATATAAACATGCTTGAAACATGCTAGGCTAAGGATTTGTGCATGGATTGAACAAAACATGATGCATGGCTATCGCATAAAATGTATGAGCAAGAGCTGTCAAAAATAATAAGGATGAAATAAGATACTTTGTAATCAAAAGGGGCATCAAGATATCCAAATCCTAAACTACCATAACTAAAAGCCACAATAACACATGAGAATCCTAAGAAGGTGATGGAAGCATGAAAAGCTCACTGTATGATAAAGATGCTAAAAAACAGAAAATGACGGTGATTAAATAGGAAGTTATACCAACAAAGCTTTAATTTTTGGTCAAGTGGTTGGAGCAACAGAGATGGCCTAAATTCTTCTCTTTTTCTTGTTGTTAATTAGCAAGAAATGAGAGAAAAAGAAAGGTTTCGATTCTGGCATAAGTGAGGATGATTTTTCAGAGTGTATAGTGGTTGGAAGAGAGTGTTTGGGGCTATTTTTAGATGCTGAGTGAAGGGCTATAGGATTTTTTTTATGTGTGAATGAGTTGAGAGAGCTGAAGCAAGCTGGAAAAAATCCTTTTTGCTGAGATATTAATGGCCTATTTGTACCAGCACTTTGGAATTAAATTGAAGGTGTTTTTGGTCATTTCTCAAAGGGACAAAGTTCTGACAACTGAAGGCTATAGGGTGGTTGTAGGAAGCAATTTACTGCTAGTGTGATAGACATAGGGTAGATGGCTTGATTGCTAAATTCAGATACCAGCAAGTAGGGTGGCTAATGGTGATCTTTGTCAACAAACAAGGGAGGTGTAGGGTGATCTTATGACATTAACCCTTTATGATCTAATTTAGACTTCAAAAAATTATTTTGATTAATTCAATAGTCTAAATTCATAATTTGATATGGGTTCTGATCTTTTCTGATGCAAAAATGAGATAAAATCGAGCTTTGGATCAATGGTGGACAAGTTAGAAAATGCCTTGATCATGGAAAATGGCTTATACGTGTCGATACATTGAAGAATGTATCGATGCATTTAGTCCAAAAACCCTTGAATGTATCGATACAATGAACATTCTATCGATATTTTGATCATTATATCGATACTATGAAACATTGTATCGATACAATGGAGCATTGCATCGATACATGTTGATATGTATCGATACATCTACTTTATAGAATGCTAGTTTTGGTTCTGGCATGGCCTAGTATCGATGCATGAGCTCATGTATCGACACATATCTCAGGTATCAATACATTTACACATTATATCGATACAAATTGGGACATTTCAAAATTTTTAGTCATTGGAGCATTGTATCGATACATGAGGACCATGTATCGATACATTCAGGCAAAATTATGAATTTTTCTAAGTCTTTTATCCCCGAATACCTGGAACTATGTCCTTTGATGCCATATCCTTGCATTCTTTAATATGATCCATAGACATTCTTGAACTCCGTAAAAATATTTTTTTATCAAGTGACGTGTTGCCCGACGATCATAGCCTCCTTTCACGTCCATGCCCCAGATTGCTAAAAAATTAGCCTAGACAAAATAAGGTGTCTACACCTCTGAAGGAAAACTTTTTCATGAGGTTTTTAGTCTTCTCATGGTAAGATATCAAAGCAAGGGCTTAAGTGTTCTGTGTATGGTGGAGGACATTAAGTTATTGATTGTAGGCATATTAATGGAGCATGTATTAGATGTGGCTAGTTAGGTTATCGTATGGATGATTACCCTCTAAATTCTTAAAATTCACAATCAATGCAACAGCCACGGAACTTTCAAGACCTTGAAACATCAGTAGTTCAAAAGATACAACCTAATCAAGCTATTCAGGCTGCAATGACACCTTTATCTAGATCGCAAGAAGGAGGAAAACCTCAGGCTCATGTGTTTGTCCTAACCCAACAGGATGCTGAAGCATCTAATACTATTGTTTCAGGTATTCTACCGATTGCCTCTGTTTATGCTCATGTTTTATTTAATATTAGGGTTTCACATTTTTTTGTTTCATCTGCTTTTGTTCAAAAGTGTGTTTTGCCTTATACCCCTTTGGACTCTGAATTATGTGTTGATACACCAACTAAAGATCAACTTTTGTCTGACTAGATTTGTAAAATCTGTGTGATAAGAATTGAGGATAGGGAATTGGTAGCCAATTTGTATGTTTTGAGTATGTGCAATTTTAATATGATTTTACGGATAGATTGATTGTCTGCTTATTATGCTAAAATTAATTGTCAAACGATAAAGGTAGATTTTGAAATCCTTGGGGAAGTACTTTTTAGTTTCCATGGTAGTGGTGCATACGTTCCTTTACAGGTTATTTCTGCGATAAAAGCTAATTGGTTAATGAAAAATGGTTGTCAAAGGTATTTAGCAGCAGTGGTTTATAATAAAACTAAGGAAAAAGGCAGTAAAGAATATTCTTACAGTGAGAGATTTTCCTAATGTTTTTCCCAATGATCTTTCCAAGTTACCTTCTAATTGGGAAATCGATTTCTCTATTGATTTGCTTTCGAGCACTTATCCTATTTCTAAAACTCCTTATAGAATAGCTCCAGCAAAATTAAGAAAGTTGAAAAAGCAGTTGCAAGAGCTACTTGATGAAGGCTTTATTAGACCTAGTGTGTCACCATATGGAGCACCAATGTTATTTTTGAAAGACAATGATGGAAGTATGAGGCTGTGTATTAATTATCGTAAGTTAAACAAGGTAACTATGAAGAATATGTATCCTCTTCCTCATACTAATGACTTCTCTAATCTATTAAATAGTGTTCAGATGTTCTCAAAGATTAATCTTTGATCTGGCTACCACTAATTAAAAGTCAAAATTGAAGATGTACCTAAAACTACTTTTCAAATTTGGTATAGGCATTATGAGTTCAGGTTGACAAATGCTCTGGCTGTTTTTATAAACTTGATGAATTGTGTTTAAAAACCTTACTTGGAAAGATTTGCGGTTGTCTTTATTGATGATATATTAGTGAATTCTCATAGTTTGGAGGAGCATGAAAAACATTTAAGAATCATTTTAGAGACTTTAAGACAGAAATGATTGTTTGCTACGTTAAAGAAATATGAGTTTTGGCTATTCAGTGTTGCTTTTTTTTAGGCAAATAATGTCAAAGAATGGGATTTCAATTGATTTAAAAAGATTAAGGCAATAATAGAATGAAAAAGGCCAAATAATGTTTCTAAGATTCGTAGCTTTTTAGACTTAGCTGGGTATTATATGCCCTTTGTGGAGGATTTCTCTCATGTTGATATGCCTTTAACTAGATTAATTTGGAAGGGAGTGCGATTTGATTGGTCAGATGATTGTGAAAGCAGTTTTGAAGAACTAAAAAGAAAACTAGTATCTACTCCTATCCTTACTTTACCTGCTACTGGAAAAGGTTTTACCATTTATAGCATGCTTCAAAGTAAGGGCTATGGTGTGTTCTTATGCAGAATGATAAAGTGATTGCATAAGCTTTTAGGTAATTAAAGCCTTCTGAGGAAAATTACCCTACTCATGATTTGGAGTTGACCGCAATAGTCTTTGCATTGAAGATTTGGAGACATTATATTTATGGGGAGTCTTTTGATACTTTTATAGATCATAAGAGTTTGAAATATCTCTTCACTCAAAAAGAGTTGAATATGAGGCAAAGGAGATGGTTAGAACTGTTGAAAGATTATGACTCGACTATTGGTTACCTCTCCGGTAAGGTGAATAAGGTAGCAGACTCTTTAAGTAGTAAATCTTGAGGGAATTCAACTAGATAATTACCTCTCAAAGATAGATTCTAGAGGACATGAGAAAAATGGATATTAATGTGTGTGTACGTGGTTCTAGAGCTTATTTAAGCAGTTTACAAGTTTAGCCTACCTTAATTCAAAAAATTAAATATGCTCAAGCTATTGATCTTCAGCTTCAAAAAATTAGATATGAAGTATAGTCTAGTTCAAGACCAGAATTTCAAATTCATGAAGATGGTTCTTGAGGTTTGATACTAGGATCTGTGTTCTAGATGATTTGGATTTAAGGAGAAAGATTTTGGAGGAAGCTCATTATAGTGACTATACGATCGATCCTAGTGGTACTAAGATGTATAGAGATTGGAAAAACACATTTTGATTGAATAATATGAAAAGAAAGATTACTTAATTCATAGCTAAGCATTTGATTTATCAATAAGGCTGAATATCAAAGACTTGCAGGATTGTTGAAGCCTCTTCCGATTCCTAAATGGAAATGGGAACTAATCATGATGGGTTTCATATAAGGTTTCCTAAAACACAAAAAATGATGGTATTTGGTGATTATGGATAGATTGACAAAATCTACACACACCTTTGCCATTCTTACAAGTATGTCATTGAAAAGGTTGGTAGAGTTATGGATTGAGCAAATTGTGAGATTCATGGTGTATTAGTGTTTATAGTGTTTAATTGAGATTCTCTATTTTGTGGCAAAATTTTGGTAGAGTTTGCATAATGCTTTAGCCCATCGACTAAACTTTAGTACTACTTTCCACCCATAAACGGGTGGGCAATCTAAGAGGACTATCTACACTTTAAAGGACATATTGAAAGCTTATGTTATGGATTTTTGAGGTTTATGGGATCGTTATTTGTCTTTGGTACAATTTGCCTATAATAATAGTTACCAATCCAGTGTTCAGATGGCTCCATATGAAGCTTTGTTCAGAAAGAATTATAGATCCCCTCTTTATTAGGATAATGTAGGCAGGAGACAATTATTGGGTCCAGATCTTGTTTAGCAAATTGTTGAAAAAGTCCAAGCAATTAAATAACATTTTCATGCAGCTGAAATCTAATAGAAAAGTTACGTAGATAATAGGAGAAGAAAACTAGAGTTTGAGGTTCGAGACCACATATTCTTACGAGTTTCTTGAACTAGAGGAGTGATGAAGTTTGGAACTCATGGAAAACTTAATCCTCGTTATGTGGAACTTTTTAAGATTCTTGACAAGATAAAAGATGTGGCTTATAGGTTGGCAATTCCACTGCATTATCCAAAGTGCATGATGTGTTTCATGTCTCCATGTTGAGAAAATATGTTCTAGATCTGAGTGATAGAATAGGCTCCTTTAAGACTCAAAGAAGATTTATCTTATGACAAGTATCCATTAAGTGTTATGGATAGAAAAACGCAAGTGTTGAGGAAACGAACAATTCCTTATGTTAAGGTGCAATAGAGTAATCATACTCCACGGGAAACAACTTAGGAGTTAGAAAAAAGTATGAAAGAAAAGTTTCCTCAACCTTTTGAGAGTCACTATATGAGTTTAGAGGACTAAACTCCTTTTAAAGAAGGGAAGATGTAAAGCCCATAAAAAAAAGAGAGAATACACTTAGTTTTAGCTAAATTTCAGTTTTGTAATTAAGCCCATTTTAATTTACTAGAGTTACTAGCCTAATAAAGAAAAATTAGGGTTACAAAGTTTACATTACTTTTGTCAGATAAAGCGGTGGGGGAGTCTAACCCTAGAAAAAAAGAAGAAAAGCAAAAGAGAGGCATATACATCATGGAAAACATGAATTTAGATAAGACTTTACTAAATTTTTGTGAAATTCTTATATTTTTTATTAATTTTCATAAAAACTATATTTTATTTTAAAGTATTTTGATATTTTAAAATTTTTTATGACTTTTCTATGACATTGTGGGTACTCATAGAAAGGTCTACTCGAGATCTTTCAAATGACAAGAGTTGAACTTCATTTGATTGAGTATCTTAGGAGTTATGATTTTTTTAAGGTGACTGATTTAAAGTTTTTTAACTATTTCGACCAGCCAGCTTTAGGTCATCGAAAAAAAATTATTTGGTGATCACTTCCGGCAAAACTTAGATGGATTTCATAGTATGAAATGTAAGGTTTCTAATGGTACAGTCAATTTGGTTATACAAGTTCTATGTGAAAAAAAAACCGAAGCACCAAAATAGGCTAATTAAATCTACCAATCTAGAAACCCCAAAAGTAGAAACCCCAAAAATCCTAAATTATTTGTGATGATTTTTAAAGTTTAAACCCTCGAAATTTAGGTTATATGAAACTGTTTTACTAAAATAAAATTCCTCGCTATAGTATTACATCTCTACTGTTGAATTGTATTTTTAAACGACATCAGTGTTTATAAGAATTTGGTTTTGTAATGACTTCAAGTAAGCCAAATGATCATAGATTGCTAAATTCTAAAATTTAGAAAAAAAAATTCATTTTTAATTATTTTAAAATTTTATTTTGATCAAAATAAAATATTTTTAGTTAAAAGTAGTATTAATCTCTCTTTTACTAATTTTAGTGAATTTTTACATATTTAAATACACATTTATGGAATTATTTTTATTTCACTTGGTTTTGAGAAAATATTATTTGTTTATAGATTTATTTTAAAAAATATGAAAATCATTTACGAGTTAATTATATTTTCATAAAGCTCATGTTGATACTGATTTTATCTTTTAATTGTTAGTTTTTCAAATTTACATCGTTTTAAATATTTTATTACTAAGAAAGTCTTGATTTACTAGGAAGGTAACTACATTACCTAAATGTATCTGAATAATCAACAAAAAAGTTGGTTGATGTTAAACACTACCAAAATCGTTATTTTGACCTTAGATTTTTTAACTTGTTTAACCTAACTGAAGACATGTCAATTGCTTATTGAGCAATTATACTCATTATATTCTTTAATATTTTACGAGTTTGGAATGTAGATCGACACTCGAAAATATTGAGGAGTAACTTTTTAATTTTAGTATATATTTATTTAGATTTTCGTATGCTAAAAAAAAAACTATAACTTTTCAAAACTATTAATTAATAGATTGTTGAAGGTTTCACACTTTTATTTCAAACATTTTGTTATGCCTATAAATTTTACTTTATTACATTCGATTTTTAAACAATCCAATTTTTTTTTATTTTATAAAATATATATTTTTTAATATCATTTTGTTAGTTACTTGCCTTGCATATTTTGTGAGATTAGATCTCACAAATATGCAACGTCTATTATATCTCAGATTAGGGCGTGATAAAATATCAATACATATAATATTAATATCGATATATCTACTTCCTAAAACCAAAAAATTCAAAAAGTTCAAAAATGTATCGATTTATTGTATTGCATTAGTATAACTGCATTCCAAAGTCTTCAAAAGACTTTAGCCCCATCATGTCTCAATACATTAATAAATTGTACTAATATAACTCGATGAATTTCATAAAAATAAAATTTTTGCTTTTTACTTTCCAAAGGTTTCCAAATGCTACCCCTCTTATCCTTCGCCTAGCAGCATACCGCCAGGATCTAACGACGGCCAACAATCTTTCTTTTATTTTTTATTTTTTTACCTTCTCTTTAAATCCTAAAAATTAGTCAAGAAGAGATATGAGTGCGTACCTCAAGTCCCAAATCTAGCTGTCGGAAATAACTTAAACGAGATTAAATATCCACAACCCCAATGTCTTTCAACCAAGCTTACATAAATCTCCACTATGCACAAAATCCTAGTCACCCCTTGAAACCTCACCCCTCCTTAAAACTGAGCCTTTATATACTAAATGAGTTGGCATATATATTTCCAATGTGATATTTCCTCTTGTACTTACATTTTGGCCTTACGGCTTATGACTCAGCTCTGTGTTTCAAAACCATTCTTGCCTTGTGCGAAAAAAATTTTAGGATTCAAATAAGAACCTCCTTTTGGCAGTAAAACAGCGTCCGCGGTCCCTAGAATCTGCTGTAACGAAAGTCCCTAACACCCAGCTGGAGTGATTGGTACTAATAATAAATAATTTTAAAAAATAAATAAATTATTATTTTCAATATCAAAGACTAAATTTAATTATAATCAAAATTTTAAATAATATATAATTAATAAATATCAAAAATCAAAAATTTTATTTTCGTTCGCAAGCTTTGTTTTCCTGAATAAGATCCGAATTGAAATAATTTCACAAATCTGTGAAATAAACATTTTCCAAGGGACAACGCTCTTTCTTGATGTTCATGTCGAGATTTTAATGAAATGTAATTTTTCTGAGAATGTTATCACTAAGAATTCGTCTACTTCCGTTGAATTCCCTGCTTTTGAAAAGGCTAAAACAGAATGGCTTGGGTTACGCACGAAAAGTCTGTAATGCCAAGCGCCATTAGAATATCCTCATTTCTACCGATATAAGATGGGCCTCTATAACTTCAAATCTCCTACCTCTGTTCAAAATTAAATAAATCAAACACAATACATGCACAACTCCCCCCGATATAAAACACTCATATTTATTGATAGATTGAGAATACATAAGAAAACATGGCATCGCCTTTCCACATACTTTATCTAAGACAAAACACACTTGTTACAGCGTTCGTAACAAACACACCGATGACACTCGAGAACAAAAAAAAAAAATCTACTTGCCAATACCCTTAGAGGTGGCTTTCATATCCTCGCCCCCAGAAGCCTCTCCAGCAATGTCAATAACCTTAGGCTGCCTCTTAATCTCCTCCGCAATTTTAGGCACGGTAATCCTCAAAACTCCATCCTCCAAATGTGCCTTGATATGATCCAAATCTGCATTGCCTGGCAGCCTGAACTGCCTCCAAAACTTTCCATTAGTTCTCTCAGCCCTATGCCACTTCTCTCCCTCAACTGCTTGCTCATCTTTCCTTTCCCCGCTGATCCTCAGCACCCTGTTATCCTCCACCTCGATCTTCACATCATCTTTCTTCATTCCCGGAATGTCCAGGGTGATGACATGAGACTGAGGGGTTTCTTTCCAGTCTGCTCGAGCCAAGGCCACGGTCTCTACTCCTTTGGGGATTGCCAGTGGGATGTGTTCAAGGATTCTCAAGGGGTCTTCGGGAAGCATCATGTCCCATGGCCATGGGGACCTTGCGTAGGGTACGAAGCCATTCACTTGGCTAGCCATAAAAGCTACTGCCATAAAGATAATAGCAGCTTTGGTGAAATTTCGGAGGCTCATTTTGATTTTAGGAAATTAGGAATTAATAAAACAACTTGAAGGTCAGAAAGAAGGGCTTAGATTGATGTAATTAATAATCTTTCCACACTGGAAGATATTATCGGAAACTTCGCTTAGCTGTATTGGATGATACCGAAGGAAGATATTGATATTTATATATAACTGTCAGAAGGGCGAGGGGAGATTTCTCTGGATTGTTCTTGTTGCTTCGCTCGCAATCCATTGTAAGAGGACGAGAGATCGTAAAAAGAATGGTCGCATCGTGTGTAGAGTTTTCCAGACGAAATTGAAGCTTCCGGACCTTAATCCTTCTACTGACAAGTGGTGCTTGGCCCACTGCTATCACTATGAAATGATTCAAAATACTTATGATTGATAACTCGTCTTGCACTGATATATTTTATATCGTATTTTATTTTTATATAATATAATTAAATAAAATATAAATATAATAAAAATAAATTAATTAATATTTTTTTATATTAGACGTGAAATAATACGATTAATATATTTAAAATTAATATAATATTACATAATTATATATGAATGACATAAGAAAGTTAAATAATATAAATAATATAATT
>JAQSVH010162055.1:0-25230 GCA_029448705.1 Adansonia digitata | reverse complement strand
AACAAATTCTTTTGATACATAAAGATACTCACAGAAAATAGATCCCAAATTGGGAATGGGCATACGTGGTGAAACGTTTATTCTTTGAAGAAGCTCTAATCTTAACCGAGATGGATGGCAGCGACCTGCCCAACCCCATGAATTCTGAGATGCTAAGAAGTATTGTGTCTAAAAAGACCTTAGGATGAAAGCCCAAAAAGGCATCCTATTAGTCCCTCGCCTACCACTCATAAAAAAAGAATCCAAAATCCAAAAATAAAAAAAGAAAACAAAAGAAAAAATAAAAAAAATAAACTTAAGTTAAAAACCCGAGAAGGTGGCTTAAGAGATCAAACCTCCTTATTCAAACAAAGCCAAGCCCAAACTATTGTTAGCCTAAAACCAATCTTTACCATATTCATAAGTCTAACCAAGACACGAAGTCATAATCTAACCTATCTGTTCTGTGTTGACTAACACCACCAAAACCTTATTTATAAGTGCAGTCAAAAAATGGAAACCATCTAATTTTAAGCCTCCATCCCGCCATGAAGCAATCTAAGAGATGAGTCACCAGCACCAAAAGAATCAATTGCTTGAAAGAAATCTCAAAAAGCACTTAGTGGAAAATTCATGTCATTAGCATTAGAGCCAGTTGACCAAGAAAGCTTCTTATATCTCTTTTGTATTTCAAAACCTTCCACATTCTTATAAGTTTGTCACAAATTTTAACCTTTTTCTTTGAATAAAAATATTACTTCATTTCTCGTAGAATCTTTTCGTAGCACTACATTTCCTATTGCATCTTGTTTATCATTTAATTGATAATGCTTGATAAACAAACAAAACTAATAACAAGATTTCTTAGCATTACTCTAAAAGATAAAACTTTACAAAAACTTTGTTCACGTCTAAAGACTAAGAATGAACTTTTGAGGCCATAACCAGTCTTGCTCTAGGATCCCAATCTTAACCTCCTCCTAGTAAGTGGTCATGGACCTCTGTACCTTCAAAGAAGGTACAACCTTAACATTTAAAGCCTTTCAAAATCTAGAGCAAGATTGATAAACCCTAGGCAAAAGGCCACTTCACTAAAGTCGAAGAAAACCCAAAACTAGCCATTGGATTAGACCTTTAAAGTCATCACTTTTGCATTAATTAGGCAGGCATTTGCACTTCTATGCATTATGCAGCATTAATATTGTGTATCCCAATAGGGAAAATGTGTTTATGGTGCCCAATCATGAAAAAAAACTAAGATTATTGCAGGAATCTATGTGTATCCCTTTCAACTAATGAACTTTGATTCTAAGGAAAATAAAGGTAAGAGAAGCATTTCCTGCAGATCAAATGTATCAGTGTCATGTATCCTAACAAGGAAAACATGTTTATGGTGCTCAATCCTCAAAAGAATGGTGATTATGACAAAAATCCATGTTTGTCACTTTTGATAGATAAACTTTGATTCCATGGAAAACCAAAATATCAATATCGCACATCCCAATGAGGAAAAATGCATTTATGGTGTCAAATAATAAAAAGAATGGAGATTATTACAACAATCCATGTTTCTCTCTTTTGGCAAATAAACTTTGATTCTTAAAAAAAAAAAGAGGGAAAAAAAAGCCTTTCTTGCAAAACCAAAGCATCAGTATTATGTATCTTAACGAGGAGATTATGTTTGTGGTGTCCAATCATGCAATGAATGGAGAATATTGGAAAAATCCATCTTTGTCTCTTTTGACAGATGAAGTTTGATCTGGGGAAAATAAAAGAAAGGAAAGCTCTTTTTGCAGAACCAAAGCATTAATATCATGTATCTCAATGAGGAAAACTCATTCATAGTTTTTAACCATTAAAAGAATGCTGATTGTTACAAGAATCCATCTTCGTTCATGATGTCCATGATGAAAACTTTCATCTTTTGATGGACGAACTTTGATTCCATGGAATTGATAGAAGAAAAGCTTTTCTTACAAAGCCAAAGTGTTAAAATCGTGTTTCCCAATAAAGAGAATATGTTTATGGTGTCGAATCATGAAACAAATTTAGATTACTACTAGAATCCATATTATTCTCTTTTGGTGGATGAACTTTGACTCTAAGGATAATGGGTGAAGAAAAAACTTTTCTTGCAAAATCAAGGCATCAATATCACGTATCCCAATAAGGAGAATGTGTTTATGATGCCAAACCAAGAAAATAGTGGAGATTATTATAAGAATTCATGTTTTCCCTTTTGACAAATGGACTTTAGTTTGAAGGAAAACAAAGGTAAGAAATACTTATCTTGTAGAAAGAAAGCACCAATATTATGTATCCGATGAGGAAAACGTGTGTATGGTACCTAATCATGAAAAGAATAAAGATTATTACAGGAACCTCTTTTGACAAATTAACTTTGATTCCAAGGAATATAGAGGAAAAAAAGGTTTTCTTGTAAAACCAAAGATTAATATCATCTATCCCCATGAGAAAAATGTGTTTATGGTGCTGAATCATGGACAAAATGGAGATTATTACAAGAATCAATGTTTGTCTCTTTTGACGAGTGAACTTTGATTCTAAGGAAAATGAAAGGAAAGCTTTTCTTGCAAAAGCAAAGTATCAAAATTGTGTATCCCAATAAAGAGAATGTGTTTAAGGGGCCGAATCATAAGAGTAATGGAGATTATTACAAGAATCCATGTTTGCCACTTTTGACAGACAAAGTTTGATTCTAAGGAAATTGGAGGTAAGAAAAGCTTTTCTTCTAACACTAAGCATCAACGTTATGTATCCCAAAAGGGAACACATCCTTATGGTGCCGAATCATGAAAAAAAAAATCTAAATTATTTTAGGAATCCATGTTTGTCTCTTTTGACAGATGAACTTTGATATTAGGGAGAACAGAGGAAGGAAAAGCTTTTCAAGCAAAATCAAAGCTTTAATATCATAATCCTATTGAGATGAATGTGTCAATGGTGCCAAATCATGAAAATAGTGGAGATTATTACAAGAATCCATGTTTGTCTCCTTTGATGGATAAACTTTGATTCTAAGGAAAATAGACCTATGAAAAGGTTTTATTTTAAACCAAAACATCAGTATCATGCATCTGAATGAGGAGAATGCATTTATGATTCTGAATCATGAGAATAATAGAGATTATTACAAGAATACACGTTTATCTTTTTAGACAAACGAGCTTTGATTCTAAGGAAAATAAGGTAAAAAAAGCTTTTCATGCAAAACAAAAGCGTTAACTACAAGTATCCCAGTAGACAGAATGTGTTTATGGTGCCGAATCATGAAACAAATCTAGATTATTACAAGAATCCATGTTTGTCTTATTTTATGGATGAACTTTGATTCTAAGGATAATAGAGAAGGGAAAAGCATTTCTTGCAAAATTAAAGCATCAATATCATGTATCCCAAAAAGAAAAATATGTTTATGGTGTCAAATCATAAAAATAATAGAGATTACCACAAGAATCAATGTTTGTATCTTTTGATGGGCAAACTTTGATTTTAAGGAAAGTGGAGGAAAGTAAAGCTTTTCTTGCAAAACCAAATCATGAAATCATGTATCCTAATAAGGAGAATGTTTTTATGATGACGAATCATAAGAATAATGGAGATTATTACAAGAATCCATATTTGTCTATTTTGACAGACAAACTTTGATTCTAAGGAAAGTAGAGGTATGAAAAGCATTTCTTGCAAAACCAAGCATCAACATTGTGTATCCCAATAAGGTAAATATGTTTATGGCGTCAAATCAAGAAAAAAAATCTAGATTATGATAAGAATCCATGTTTGCCTTATTTAATGGATGAACTTTGATTCTAACGATAATGGAAGAAGAAAAGGCTTTTCATTCAATATCAAACCATCAGTATCATGTATCCCATCGAGGAGAATGTGTTTATGTACTGAATCATGAAAAGAATAAAGATTATTGTAAGAATCAATGTTTGTCTCTTTCAAGAGTTGAACTATGCTTCTAAGAAAAATAGAGGTAAGAAAAGCTTTTCTTGTAGAACGAAAGCATCAATATCATGTGTCCCAATGTGTAAAATGTTTTTATGGTGTCAAATCATGAAAATAATGGAGATTTTTACAAGAACCCATGTTTGTCTTTTTTGACATATGAATGCTAATTCTAAGGAAAATAGGGACAATAAATGTTTTTCTTACAAAATCAAAACATCAATATTGTTTATCCCAATAGGGAGAATGTGTTTATGGTGTTGAATCATGAAAAGAACTGAGATTGTTGCAAGAATCTATGTTTATCCCTTTCAACTAATGAACATTGATTCTTAGGAAAATAAAGGTAAGAAAAGCATTCCCTACAGATCAAAAGCATCAGTGTCATGTATCCCAACAAGGAAAACGTGTTTGTGGTGCCCAATCCTTAAAAGAATGGTGATTATGATGAAAATCCAAGTTTATCACTATTGACAGATGAACTTTGATTCTACGGAAAATTGAAACATCAATATCGTGTATCCTAATGAGAAAAATGTGTTTATGGTGTTGAATAATGAAAAGAATAGAGATTATTAAAACAATCATTGTTTCTCTCTTTTGATAGAGAAACTTTGATTCTAAGGAAAAATGAGGAAAAAAGCCTTTCTTGCAAAATGAAAGCATCAGTAATGTGTATCCCAATGAAGAGAATGTGTGGGTGCCCAATCATGCAACGAATGGAGATTATTGAAACAATCCATGTTTGTCTCTTTTGATGGATGAACTTTGATATGAGGAAAATAGAGGAGAGGAAAATTTTTTTTGCAAAACCAAAGCATTAATATTGTGTATCTCATTAAGGAAAACTCATTCATGGTGGCCAATCATGAAAAGAATGCTGATTGTTACAAGAATTCATCTTTGTTCATGGTGTCCAATGAGGAAAACTTTTATATTTTAACAGATGAACTTTGACTCTATGGAAAATTGAAGTAAGAAAAGCTTTTCTTTCGAAACCAAAGCCTCAAAATCGTGTTTCCTAATAAAGAGAACATGTTTATGGTGTTGAATCATGAAACAAATTTAGATTATTACAAGAATCAATATTATTCTCTTTTGATGGATGAACTTTGACTATAAGGATAATGGACGAAGGAAAAGCTTTTCTTTCAAAACTAAGGCATCAATAAAGAGAATGTGTTTATGGTGCCAAATCATGAAAATAGTGGAGATTATTACAAGAATCCATGTTGCCTTTATGACGGATGGACTTTAGGTTAAAGGATAATAGAGGTAAGAAAAGCTTATCCTACAGAAAGAAAACACCAATATCGTGTATCTGATAAGGAAAACATATGTATGGTACCTAATTATGAAAAACAAAGGAGATTATTATAAGAACCTCTTTTGACAAATTGACATTGATTCTAAGGACTATAGAGGAAAGAAAAGCTTTTCTTATAAAACCAAAGATTAATATCATCTATCCCGATAAGGAAAATGTGTTTATGGTCCTGAATCCAGAACAAAATGGAGATTATTACAAGAATCCATGTTTATCTCTTTTGATGGATAAACTTTGATTCTAAGGAAAATAGAGGAAAGAAAAGCTTGCAAAAGGAAAGCATCAAAATTGTGTATCCTAATAAGGAGAATGTGTTTAAAGGGCCGAATCATGAGAGTAATGGAGATTATTACAAAAATCCATGTTCACCACTTTTGACAGACGAACTTCGATTTTAAGAAAGATGGAGGTAAGAAAAGCTTTTCTTTTAAAACCAAGCATTAGCATTATGTATCCCAATAGGGAGAACACGTTTATGGTGCCGAATTATGAAAAAAATGTAGATTATTTCAAGAATCCATGTTTGCCTTTTTTGATGGATAAACTTTAATACTAAGGGTAACAGAGGAAGGAAAAGCTTTTCAAGCAAAATCAAAGCATCAGTATCATGTATCCGATTAAGCAAAATGTGTTTATGGCATTGAGTCATGGATGGAATGGCATTGAGTCATGGATGGAATGGAGATTCCCACGAGAATCAATGTTTGGTTTTTTTGATAGGCAAACTCTGATTCTAAGGAAAATGGAAGAAAGTAAAGCTTTTCTTTTAAAACGAAAGCATCAAAATCATGTATCGCAACGAGGAGAATGTGTTCAAGGTGCTGAATCATGAAAGTAATGGATATTATTGCAAGAATCCATGTTTCTCTCTTTTGGAGGACATACTTCGATTCCAAGGAAAATAGAGGTAAGAAAAGCTTTTCTTGCAATCCCAATAGGGAGAACGTGTTTATCGAGATTGCAATAAGGATCCACATTTATTTGTTTTGATCGATGAACTTTAATTCTAAGGACAGTGGAGAAAGAAAAAGCTTTCCATGCAAAATGAAAGCTTTACTATCGTGTATCCCATTGAGGAAAACGTGTTTATGGTGCCAAATCATAAAAATAGTGTAGATTATTACAAGAGTCTATGTTTGTCTCTTTTGATGGATAAACTTGATTTTAAGGAAAGTAGAGGTAAGAAAAGGTTTTCTTGCAAAACCAAAACATCAATATCATGCATTGGAATGAGGAAAATGCATTTATGATGTCGAATCATGAGAATAATAAAGATTATTACAAGAATCCATGCTTGTCTCTTTTGACAGACGAACTTTGATTCTAAGCAAAATAGAGGTAAGAAAAGCTTTTCTTGCAAAACCAAAGCATCAACATAGCGTATCCTAATAGGGAAAACATATTTATGGTGCCAAATCATGAAAAAAATCAAGATTGTTATGAGAATCCATGTTTGTCTCCTTTGACGAATGAACTTTGATTATAAGGAAAATAGAGTAAAGAAAAGCTTCTCTTTCAAAACCAAAGCATCAAATCGTGTTCCTCAATGTGCAGAATGCGTTAAAAGTGCCAAATCATGAAAAGAATAGAGATTATTACAAGAACCTCTCTTGACAGATTAACTTTGATTCTAAGGAAAATGGAGGCAAGTGAAGCTTTTCTTGCAAAAATAGAGCATCAATATCGTGTATCCAAGTAAGGAGAATATGTTTATAGTGCTAAATCATGAACAGAATGGAGATTATTACAAGAATCAGTGCTTGTCTGTTTTGATGGACAAACTTTCATTCTAAGGAAAATGGAGGATAGAAAAGCTTTTCTTGCAAAGCTAAGTATCAAAATCATGCATCTTAATTAGTAAAATGCGTTAAGCTGCTGAATCATGAGAATAATGTGGATTATTACAAGAATCCATGTTTATCTCTTTTGACGAAAGAACTTTGATTATAAGGGAAATAGAGGTAAGAAAAGCTTCTCTTACAAAACCAAAGCATTAAGATCATGTATACCAATAGAGAAAACGTACTGACAATCTGAATCATGGGAAATTTCTAGATTATTTCAAGAACCCATGTTTGTCTCCTTTGATGGAAAAACATTGATTCTAAGGAAAATGGAGCAAAGAAAAGCTTTTCTTGCAAAACCAAGGCATCAAAATCATGTATCCGATAAAGAGATTAGGGTGCCAAATCATGAGTTTAATAGAGATTATTACAGGAATCCATGTTTGTCCCTTTTGATGGTTGAACTTAGATTCTAAGGAAACTGGAGGTAAGAAAAGATTTTCTTACAAAACCAAGCATCACAATCATGTATCCCAATAGAGAGAACATGTTTATGGTGTCAAATCATGAAAAAAATAAAGATTATGACAAAAATCCATGTTTGTCTTTTTTTATGGATGACCTTTTACTCTAAGGAAGTTGGAGGAAAGAAAAGCTTTCCATGTAAAATGAATATCGTGTATCCCATTGAGGAGAACGTGTTTATGGTACCAAATCATGGAAATAGTGGAGTTTATTACAAGAGTCCATGTGTTGTCTCTTTCGATGGATAAACTTTGATTCTAAGGAAAATAGAGGTAAAAAAAGCTTTTCTTGTAAATCTAAAACATCAATATCATGCATCTAAATGAAGAAAACACATTTATGATGCTGAATCATGAGAATAATGGAGATTATTACAAGAATCCGTGTTTTTCTCCTTTATGAATGAACTTTGATTCAAAGGAAAATGGAAGTAAGAAAAGCCTTTCTTGCAAAACGATAGCATCAAAATCATGTATCCCAATAAGGAGAATGTGTTTAATGTGCTAAATCATAAGAATAATGAAGATTATTACAAGTATCCATGTTTGTCTCATTTGATGGACCAACTTTGATTCTAAGGAAAATAGAGGTAAGAAAACTTTTTTTACAAAACCAAAGCTTTAAGATCATGTATCCCAATAAGGAGAACGCATTTATGGTGCCAAATCATGAAAAAAAATCTAGATTATTATAAGAATCTATGTCTATCTCCTTTGATGAATGAACTTTGATTCTAAGGAAAATGCAGTAAAGAAAAGCTTTCCTTTCAAAACCAAAGTATCAAGATCATGTATCCCAATAAGGGGAATGTGTTAAGGTGCTAAATCATGAGAGTAACAGAGATTATTCGAAGAATCCTTGTTTGTTCCTTTATTTCCAAGAAAAATAGAGGTAAGAGAAGCTTTTCTTGCCATACTAAAGATCAACATCGTATGTCCCAATAGGGAGAACATGTTTATCAAGATTATGACAAGGATCCATGTTTATTTCTTTCGATGGACAAACTTTGACTCTAAAGATAATGGAGGAAGGATAAGCTTTCCATGCAAGATGAAAGCTTGAATATCGTGTATCTTATTGAGGAAAACTTGTTTATGGCACCTAATCATGAAAATAGTGGAGATTATTACAAGTGTTATTTTTGTCTCCTTTGATGGATAAACTTTGATTTTAAGGAAAATAAAGGTAAGAAAAGGTTTTCTTGCAAAACCAAAACATCAATATCGTGCATTGGAATAAGGAGAATGCATTTATGATGTTAAATCATGAGAATAATGGAGATTTACAAGGATTCATGTTTGTCTTTTTTGACAAATGAAATTTGATTATACAGAAAATAGAGGTAAGAAAAGCTTTTCTTACAAAACCGAAGCATGAAGATCGTATATCCTAATAGGGGGTAACGTATTTATGGTGCTAAACCATAAAAAAATCTAGATTATTATGAAAATCCATGTTTATCTCCTTTGACGGATGAACTTTGATTCTAAGGAAAATGGAGGAAAAAAACTATTCTTTCAAAACCAAAGCATCAAATCGTGTATTCCAATATGGAGAATGTGTTAAAAGTGCCAAATCATGAAAAGAATAGAGATTATTACAAGAACCTTGCTTGATTGATGAACTTTGATTCTAGGGAAAATAAAGGAAAGAGAAGCTTTTCTTAAAAAACTAGAGCATCAATATCGTGTATCCTGGTGAGGAGAATATGTTTATAGTGTTGAATCATGAACATAATGGAGATTATTAAAAGAATCCGTGTTTGTCTATTTTGATGGACAAACTTTGATTCTAAGTAAAATGGAGGATAGAAAAGCTTTTCTTGTGAATCCAAGCATAAAATCGTGCATCTTAACGAGGAAAATGCGTTAAGGTACTGAACCATGGGAATAATGTGGATTATTACAAGAAACCATGTTTATGTCTTTTGATAGACGAACTTTGATTACAAGGAAAATAGAGGTAAGAAAAGCTTCTCGTGCAAAACCAATGCATTAAGATCATGTATACAATAGGGAGAACGTATTTATGATCCGAATCATGGGAAAAATCTAGATTATTACAAGAACCAATGTTTGTCTCCTTTGATGGACAAACATTGATTCTAAGGAAAATGGAGCAAAGAAAGCTTTCCTTGCAAAACCAAGGCATCAAAATCATGCATCCCAAAGAGGAAAATGTTTTTAAGGTGCCAAATCATGAGTTTAATGGAGATTATTACTAGAATCCATGTTCATCCTTTTTGATGGACAAACTTAGATTCTAAGGAAAATGAAGGTAAAAAAAGCTTTTCTCGCAAAACAAAGCATTAACATCTTGTATCCCAATGAGAGAACATGTTTATGGTGTCGAATCATGAAAAAAATTAAGATTAGGACAAGAATCCACGTTTGTCTTTTTCATGGATGAACTTTTACTCTACGGATATTGGAGGAAGGAAAAGTTTACCATGTAAAATAAAGCTTTAATATCGTTTATCCCATTGAGAAGAACGTGTTTATGTTAGCAAATCATGGAAATAATGGAGGTTATTACAAGAGTCCATGTGCTATCTCTTTTGATGGATAAACTTTGATTCTAAGGAAAATGAGGCAAGAAAAGTTTTTTCTTGCAAATCCAAAACTTCAAAATCGTGCATCTGAATGAGGAAAACACATTTATGATGCCGAATCATGAGAATAATGGAGATTATTACAAGAATCCATGTTCATCTCTTTTAGTGAATGAACTTTAATACAAAGGAAAATAGAAGTAAGAAAAGCTTTTCTTGCAAAACCAAACCATCAAAACCTTGTATCATAATAAGAAGAATGTGTTTAACATGCTAAATCATAAGAAAAATGAAGATTATTACAAGTATTCATGTTTGTCTTTTTTGACAGACAAACTTTGATTCTAAGGAAAATAGAGGTAAAAAAAGCTTTTCTTGCAAAACCAAAGCTTCACAATCATGTATCCTAATAGGGAGAACGTATTTATGGTGCCAAGTCATGAAAAAAATCTAGATTATTACAAGAATCCATGTTTGTCTTCTTTGATGAATGAACTTTGATTCTAAGGAAAATGGAGTAAAGAAAAGCTTTTCTTTCAAAACCAAAGCATCAAATCATGTGTCCCAATGAGGAAAGTATGTTAAAGGTGTCAAATCATGAAAAGAATAGAGATTATTACAAGAACCTCTCTTGACAGATGAACTTTGATTCTAAGGAAAATAAAGGAAAGATAAGTTTTTCTTGCAAAACTAGAGCATCAATATCGTGCATCCTAGTGAGAAGAATATGTTTATAGTGCTGAATCATGAACATAATGAAGACTATTACAAGAATCCATGTTTGTCTATTTTGATGGACAAACTCTGATTCTAAAGAAAATGAAGGATAGAAAAGCTTTTCTTGAAAAGCCAAGCATTAAAATCATGCATCTCAATAAGGAGAATGCGTTAAGGTGATAAACATAAGACAAATGTGGATTATTAAAAGAATCCATGATTGTCTCTTCTGATAAATGAACATTGATTATAAGGAAAATAGAGGTAAGAAAAGCTTCTTTTACAAAACCAAAGCATTAAGATCATGTATCCTAGTAGAGAGAATGAATTTACTATGTCAAATCATGAAAAAAATCTAGATTATTACAAGAATCCATGTTTGTCTCCTTTGACGGACAAATGGTGATTCTAAGGAAAATGGAGCAAAGAAAAGCTTTTTTGCAAAACTAAAGCATCAAAATCATGTATCTCAATGAAGAGAATGTGATTAGGGTGCCAAATCATAAAAAAATTCTAGATCATTACAAGAATCCATGTTTGTCTCTTTTGATGAATGATCTTTAAATCGAAGGATGAATGAGGTGGGAAGAGTTTTTCTTGCAAAATCAAAGCATCAATATAGTGTATCCTAATAAGGAGAATGTGTTTGTGGTGCCAAATCATGAAAATAATGGAGATTATTACAAGAATCTATGTTTGCCCATTTAACAGATGACCTTTGATTCTAAGGAAAATAGAGGTAAGAAAAGCTTATCCCGTGAAACGAAAGTATTAATATCATGTATCCCAATGAGAGAACGTTTATGAAAAGAATGGAGATTATGACAAGAACCTCTTTTGACAGATGAACTTTGATGCTACGAAAAATGGAGGAAGAAAAAACTTTTCTTGTAAAACTAGAGCATTAATATCATGTATCCTACTGAGGAGAATATGTTTATAGTGCTGAATCATGAATAAAATGGAGATTATTATAAGAATCCATGTTAATCTATATTGTCAGAAAAGTTTGATTTTAAGGAAAATAGAGGGAAAAAAAGCTTATCTCAGAGAACAAATGCACCAATATCGTGTATCTTGATGAGGAGAACGTGTTTATGGTGCCTAATCATAAAAAGAATAAAGATTATTACAAGAACCTCTTTTGACAGATGAACTTTGATTCTAAGGAAAATGGAGGAAAGAAAAACTTTTCTTGCAAATCCAGAGCATCAATGTATGTATCCTAGGGAGGATAATATATTTACAATGCGAAATCAACAGAATAGAGACTATTACAAGAATCCATATTTGTCTATTTTGATGGGAAAACTTTGTTTCTAAGGAAAATGAAGGACAAAAAAGCTTTTCTTGTAAAGCAAAAGCATCAAAATCATGCATCCCAATGAGAAAAATGCATTGAAGGTGTTGAACATGCGAATAATGAAGATTATTACAAGAGCCGATGTTTCTCTCTTTGGATGGATGAACTTTGATTCTAAGGAAAATGGTAGGAAGAAAAGCTTTTCTTGCAAAACCAAAGCATCAAGATCATATATCCCAAAAGTGAGAACACATTTATGGTGCCGAATCATGAAAACAAATTAGATTATTACAAGAATCCATGTTTATATCTTTTGACAGACGAAATTTGATTCCAAGGAAAATGTAGTGAAAAAAAGCTTTTCTTGCAAAACCAAAACACCAAAATCATGTATCCTAAGGAGAAGAATGTGTTTAAGGTGCTAAATGATAAGTGTGATGGAGATTGTTGCAAGAATCCATGTTTGTCTCTTTTGATCGATAAACTTTGATTCCAAGGTTAATAGTAGACGAAAAGGCTTTTCAAGGAAAACTAAAGCATCAACATCGTGTATCTTGTTAAGGAGAATGTGTTTATGGTGCCAAATCATAAAAATAGTGGAGATCATTACAAGAATCCATGTTTGTCTCTTTTAATGAATAAACTTTGATTCTAATGAAAATGGAGGAAATAAAAGCTTTTCATACAAAATCAAAGCATGAAAATCATGTATCCTGATGAGGAAAATGTGATTAAAGTGCCGAATCATGAGAATAATGAAGGTTGTTACAAGAATCCATGTTGTATTTTTTGACACACAAGCTTTGATTCTAAGGAAAACTGAGGAAAGAAAAGCTTTCTTGCAAATCCAGAGCATCAATATCATGTATCCTAATAAGGAGAATATGTTCATAGTGCTGAATCATAAATAAAATGGTGATTATTACAATAATCCATGTTAATCTGTTTTGACAGACAAACTTTGATTCTTAGGAAAATAGAGGTAAGAAAAAACTTTTCTTACAAAACTAAAGCATCAAGATTGTGTACCCTAATAGGGAGAACGTATTTGTGGTGTCGAATCATTAAAAAATTAGATTATTACAAGAATCCATGTTTATATTCTTCGATAGATAAACTTTGATTTTAAGAAAAATGGAGTAAAGAAAAGCTTTTCATGCAAAACCAAAGCATTAAAACCATGTATCCCAATAAGGAAAATATGTTTGAGGTGCCAAATCATTAGAGTATTGGAGATTATTATAGGAATCCATGTTTATCCCTTTTGACAAACAAACTTCGTTTCAAAGGAAAATAATGGTAAGAAAAGCTTTTGTTGCGAAACCAAGCAATAACATCATGTATCCCGATAGGGAAAATGTGTTTATGGTTCTAAATCATGAAAAATATTAAGATTTCAGCAAGAATCCAGGTTTTTCTCTTTTTATGAACAAACTTTGATTCTAAGGATAACGAAGGAAGGAAAAGCTTTACATGCAAAATTGAAGCTTCAATATTATGTATCCCATTGAGGAGATAGTGTTTATGGTGCCAAATCATGAAAATAGTGCAGATTATTATAAGAGTCCATGTTAGTCTCCTTTGATGGATAAACTTTGATTCTAAGCAAAATAGTGGCAAAAAAAGGTTTTCATGCAAAACTAAAGCATCAAAATCGTGCATCCTAATGAGGAGAATATGTTTAAGGTGTCGAATCATGAGAATAATCGAGATTGTTAGAAGAAGCCATGTTTGTCCTTTTGATGGATGAACTTTGATTCTAAGGAAATTAGAGGTGAGAAAAGTTTGTCTTGCAAAACCTAAGCATCAACATCATGTATCCCAATAGGGAGAATGTGTTTATGATGCCAAATCATGAAAGAACTCGGATTATTATAACAATCAATGTTTGTCTCTTTTGATGGACGAACCTTGATTCTAAATTGAGGAAGAAAAAGTTTTTTTTTCCTAAATCAAAGCATCAATATCACGTACCCCAATAAGGAAATATGTTTAAGGTGCCAAATCATGAAAATGGTGGAGATTATTACAAGAATCCATGTTTGCACTTTTGATAGATGAACTTTGGTTCTAAGGAAAATATAGGTAAAAAAAACTTTCCCTACAAAACTAAGCATCCATATCGTGTATCCCAATAGGGAGAATGTGTTATTGGTATTGAATCATGGAACAAAGCTAGATTATTACAAGAATCCATGTTTGTCTCTTTTGACGGATGAAGTTTGATTCTAAGAATAATAGTGGAAGGAAAAGCTTTACTTACAAAATCCACGCATCAAAGTCGCATACCCTAATGAGGAGAATATGTTTATGGTGCCAAATCATTAAAATAGTGGAGATTATTACAAAAATCTATGTTTTCCTTCTTGACAGATGAACTTTGGTTCTAAGGAAAATATAGATTAGAAAAGCTTTTCTTGCAAAACCAAGCATGAACATCGTGTATCCCAATATGGAGAACATGTTTATGGTACCGAATCATGAAAAAAATCTAGATTATGGCAAGAATCCATGTTTGTCCTTTTTGACTGCTGAACTTTGATTTCAAGGATAATGGGGGAAGGAAAGGCTTTTCAAACAAAATCAAAGCACCAATATCGTGCATCGATTAAAGAGAATATCTTTATGGTGCCAAATTGTAAAAATAATGGAGATCATTACAAGACTCCATTTTTATCTCTTTTGATGGATAAGCTTTGATTATAAGGAAAATAGATGTAAGAAAAGCTTTTCTTGGAAAACAAAAACATCATTATCATACATCTGAATAAAGAGAATGCGTTTATGATGTGGAATCATCACAATAATAAAAATTATTACAAGAATCCATGTTGGACTTTTTTTATGGGTGAACCTTGATTCAAACAAAAATGTAAGTAAGAAAAACTTTTCTTGCAAAGCCAAAACATCAAAATCATGTATCCTAATAGCGAGAATGTGTTATGGTGTCGAATCATGAAAAAATTCTAGATTACTATAAGAATCCATGCGTATTTCTTTTAGCGAATGAACTTTGATTCTAAGGATAATGGTAAAGGGAAGAGCTTGTCTTGCAAAATCAAAGCATCATTATCGTTTATCTCAATGGGAAGAATATGTTTATGATGCCAAATCATGAATATAGTGGAGATTGTTATAGGAATCCATGTTTTCCCTTTTGATAGATAAACTTTAATTCCAAGGAATATGGAGGAAAGGAAAGCTTTTCTTGCAAAACAAAAGCATCAATATCATGCATCCCAATGAGGAGAATGTGTTTATGCTACTGAATCATGGGCAGAATAGAGATTGCTGGAAGAGTGCATGTTTGTCTCTTTTGATGGATGAACTTGGATTATAGGGAAAATGGACAAAAGCAATGCTTTCCTTGCAAAACCAAAGCATTAAAATCGTGTATCCCAATAAGGAGAATGTGTTTAAAGTGCCGAATCATGAGAATAATGGAGATTTTTAGAAGAATCCATGTTTATCCTTTGATGAATAAACTTTGATTCTAAGGAAAATAGAGGTGAGAAAAGCTTTTCTTGCAAAACCAAAGCATCCATATTGTGTATCCCAATAGGGAGAACATGTTTATGGGGTCGAATGATGAAACAAATCTAGATTATGACAAGAATCCATGCTTGTTTTTTTGACTGATGAACTTTGATTTTAAGGATAATGAGGAACAAAAAGATTTTCTTGCAAAATCATAGCATAAATATCACATATCCAATGAGGAGAATGTGTTATTGTGCCAAATCATGAAAATAGTGTAGATTATTACAAGAATTCATGTTTGCGTTTGTGAAGGATGAAATTTGGTTCTAAGAAAAATAAAGGTAAAAAAAGCTTTTTTTGCAAAACTAAGCATCAACATCATTTATCCCAATAGGGAGAATATGTTTATGGTGTCTAATTGTGAAGAGAAATCTAGATTATTATAGGAATCCATGTTTGTCTTTGTTAATGATGAACTTTGATTCTGAGGATAATAGAGGAAGGAAAGGCATTTCAAGTTAAATCAAAGCATCAATATCGTGTATCCATTGAGAAAAATGTCTTTATGGTGCTAAATTATAAAAATAGTGGAGATGATTACAGGAATCCATGTTTATCTTTTTTGATGGATAAGCTTTGATTATAAGGGAAATAGAGGTAAGAAAAGCTTTTCTTGCAAAACAAAAACATCAATATCGTATATCCAAATGAGGAGAATACGTTTATGATGCAGAATCATGATAATAATGGAGATTATTACTAGAATCCATGATTGACTCTTTTGATGGACAAACTTTGATTCTAAGGAAAATAGACGTAAGAAAAGTTTTTCTTGCAAAACCAAAGCATCAACATCATGTATCCTAATAGGGAGAACGTGTTATAATGCTGAATCATGAAAAAAATCTAGATTATTATAAGAATCCATGTTTGTTCCTTTTGATGGATGAACTTTGATACTAAGGATAATGGCAGAGGGAAGAGTTTTTCTTACAAAATCAATGCGTCATTGTCATTTATCTCAATGTGGAGAATATGTTTATGATGCCAAATCATGAATATAGTGGGGATTGTTACAGGGATCCATGTTTGCCCTTTTGACAGATGAACTTTAATTCTAAGGAATATGTAGGAAAAAAAAGCTTTTCTTGCAAAACCAAAGCATCTTGCATCCTAATAAGCAGAATGTGTTTATGGTGTTGAATCATGGACATAATGGAGATTGCTACAAGAACCCATATTTGTCTCTTTTGACAGATGAACTTGGATTATAAGGAAAATAGAGGAATACAATGTTTTCATTGCAAAACCAAAGCATCAAAATCGTGTATCCTAAGAAGGAAAATGTATTTAAGGTGCCAAATCATGAGAATAATGGAGATTGTTAGAAGAATCCATGTTTATCCTTTTGATGAATGAACTTTGATTCTAAGGAAAATGGAGGTAAGCAAAGCTTTTCTTGTAAAACCAAAGCATCAACATAATGTGTCCCAATAGGAAGAACATGTTTATGGTGCCGAATCATGAAACAAATCTTGATTATTACAAGAATCCATGCTTGTTTCTTTTGATGGATGAACTTTGATTTTAAGGATAATAGAGTAAGGAAAAGATTTTCTTGCAAAATCAAAGCATGAATATTACATTTCCCAATAAGGAGAATGTGTTTATGGTGTCAAATAATGGAAATAGTGGTGATTATTACAAGAATCCATGTTTTCCTTTTTGACAGATGAACTTTGATTCAAAGGCAAAGAGATGTAAGAAAAGCTTTTCTTGTAAAACCAAGCATCAACATCATGTATCCCAAAAGGGAGAACGTGTTTATCGTGTTGAATCGTGAAGAGAAATCTAGATTTTTACAGGAATCCATGTTTGTCTCTTTTGATGATGGACTTTGATTTTGAGAATAATGGAGGAAGGAAAGGCTTTTCAAGTAAAATCAAAGCATTGATATCATGTCCATTGAGAAAAATGTCTTTATGGTGCCAAATCATAAAAATAGTGGAGATCATTACAAGAATCCATGTTTGTCTCTTTTGATGGATAAGCTTTGATTATAAGGAAAATAGAGGTAAGAAAAGCTTTTCTTGCAAAACAAAAACATCAAAATCGTATGTCTGAATAAGGAGAATGAGTTTAGGATATAGAATCATGAGAATAATAGAGATTATCACAAGAATCCATATTTGACTCTTTTGATAGACAAACTTTGATTATAAGGAAAATGGAGGTATCTTGCAAAACCAAAGCATCAATATCAAGCATTTGAAAGAAGAGAATGCATTTATGATGCTGCATGATGAGAATAAAGGAGATTATTACAAGAATTCACGTTTGTCTCTTTTGATGGATGAACCTTAATTCTAAAAAAAATGATGGTAAGAAAAGCTTTTCTTGCAAAACCATAGCATTAGCATCACGTATCCTAATAGTGAAAATGCATTTATGGTGTCGAATCATGAAAAAAATATAGATTATTTCAAGAATCCATGTTTGTCTCTTTTGACCAATGAACTTTGATTCAAAGAATAATGGAGGAAGGAGAAGTTTTTCTTGCAAAATAAAGACATCAATTCGTGTATCCTAATGAGGAGAATGAGTATTTGATGCCAAATCATTAAAATAGTGGAGATTATTACAGGAATCCATGTTTGCCCTTTTAATGGATGAGCTTTGATTGTAAGGAATATAGTGGCAAGAAAAGCTTATGCCACATAACAAAAGCATCAATATTATATATCCCAATAAAGAGAATGTGTTTATGGTGCCTAATCAAGAAAAGAATAGAGATTATTGCAAAACCTCTTTTGATAGATGAACATTGATTCTAAGGAATATGGAGGAAAGATAAATTTTTCTCGCAAAACCAAAGCATCATTATCATCTATCCCAATAAGGAGAGTGCGTTTATGGTGTTGAATCATTACAAAATGGAGAGTATTGCAAGAATCCATGTTTGGCTTTTTTGATAAGCGATCTTTGATTCTAAAGAAAATGGAAGTAAGAAGGGCTTTTCTTGCAAAACCAAAGCATCAAAATCGTGTATCCCAATAAGAAGAATGTGTTTAAATTGTCAAATCATGAGAGTAATGGAGATTATTATAAGTATCTATGTTTGTCCCTTTTGACGGATGAATTTTGATTCTAAGGAAAATAGAGGTAAGAAAGCTTTTCTTGCAAAACTAAGCATCAACATCATGTATCCCAATAGCGTGAACGTGTTTACAGTGCTGAATCATGAAAATAAATCTAGATTATGACAAATATCCATGTTTGTCTCTTTTGATGGACAAACTTTGTTTCCAAGGGAAATAGAAGGAAGAAAAGCTTCTCTTGCAAACCCAAAGCGTCAAAATTGTGCATCTCGATGAGGAGAATGTGTTCAACGTGCCAAATCATTAGAATAATAGAGATTATTACAAGAATTCATGTTTGTTTCCTTTGACAGCCAAACTTTATTTCTAAGGAAAATGGAGGTAATAAAAGCTTTTCTTACAAAATCAAAGCATCAACATCACTTATTCCAATAGGGAGAATGTGTTTATGGTGCTGAATCATGGAAAAAAATCTAGATTATGACATGAATCAATACTTATTTCTTTTGACGGCGAAATATGATTCTAAGGATAATAGAGGGAGGAAAAGCTTTTCATGCAAAATCAAAGCAACAATATTAGGAATCCCATTAAGGAGAATGTCTTTATGGTGCCAAATCATAAAAATAATGGAGATCATTACAAGAATCTATATTTGCTCTTTTGATGGATAAACTTTGATTTTAAGGAAAATAGAGGTAAGAAAAGCTTTTCTAGTAAAATCGAAACATCTATATCATGCATCCAAATGCAAGGAAAGCATTCATGATGTCAAATCATGAGAATAATGGAGATTATTGCAAGAATCCATGTTTATCTCTTTTTATAGATGAACTTTGATTTTAAGGAAAATAAAGGTAAGCAAAGCTTTTCTGGCAAATCTAAAGCATCAACATCGTATATCCTAATAGGTAGCATGTGTTTATAGTGCCAAATCATGAAAAAATCTAGATTATGATAGGAATCCATGCTTGTCTCTTTTAATGGATGAATTTTGATTCTAAGGAAATTGAAGGAAGGAAAAACTTTTACTGTAAAACCAAGCATCAAAATCATGTATCCCAATAAAGAGAATGCGTTTAAGGTGCCGAATCATGAGAATAATGTAGATTGTTACAATAATCCATGTTTGTCCCTTTTGACAGATGAACTTTGGCTCTAAGGAAAGTAAAGTTAAGAAAGCTCTCCTTGCAAAACCAAAACATCAATATCATGCATCCAAATGAAGGGAATGCGTGATGCCAAATGATAAAAAGAATGGAAATTATTATAAGAATGGACATGTTTCTCTCTTTTGATGGATGAACATTGATCTAAGAAAAATAAAGGAAAAAAAATCTTTTCTCACTAAACCAAAGCACGATATGTGTATTCTAATAAGGAATTCACGATGCCTAATCATGAAAAGAATGGTGATTATTGCAAGAATCAATGTTTGTTTTTTTTTATAAACAAACCTTGATTTTAAGTAACATAGAGGAAAAAAAAGCGTCTCTTGTGAAACCAAAGCATCAATATCATGTATCTCAATGAGAAGAATGTTTTTACGATGCTGAATCATGAAAATAATGGAAGTTATTATAAGAATCCATGTTTGTCTCTTTTAATAAATGAACTTTGATTCTAAGGAAATTGAAGGTAAGAAAAGCTCTTCTTGCAAAACCAAGCATCAAGATTGTAATAGGGAGAATGTTTTTATGGCGCCAAATCATGAAAAAAATCTAGATTATGACAAGAATCCATGCTTACTTCTTTTGACAGACGAACTTTGATTCTAAGGATAATGGAGGAAGGAAAAGTTTTTCATGCAAAAATAATCACTATCATGTATCCCATTGAAAAAAAATGTGTTTATGGTGCCAAATCTTGAAAATAGTGGAGATTACTACAAGATTCCTTGTTTGTCCCTTTTGACAGATAAACTTGGATTCTAAGGAAAATAGAGATAAGAAAAGCTTTTCTTGCAAAACCAAAACATCAATATTATGCATCTGAATGAGGAGAATGCATTTATGATGCTGCATGATGAGAATAATGGAGATTATTACAAGAATCTGTGCTTGTCTCTTTTGATAGTCGAACATTGATTATGAGAAGAATGATGGTAAGAAAAGCTTTTCCTGCAAAGCCATAGAATCAACATCGTGTATCACAATAAAGAGAATGTGTTTACCATGCCGAATCATGAAAAAAAATATAGATTATTGCAACAATCTGTGTTTCTCTTTTTTAACTAACAAATTTTTCTTCTAAGGATAATGGAGAAAAGAAAAGCTTTTCTTGCAAAACCAAAACATCAATATCGTTTATCCCAATGAGGGGAATATGTTTTTAATGCCAAATCATGAAAATTGTAAAACTTTTACAAGAATCCATGTTTTCCCTTTTAATGGTTGAACATTGATTCTGGGATAAATAGTGGTAAGAAAAGCTTATCCCACAGAACGAAAACATCAATATCATGTATCTCGATGAGGAGATTGTATTTATGGTTCCTAATCATGAAAAGAATGGAGATTATTACAAGAACCTTTTTTAACAGATGAACATTGACTCTAAGGAATATAGAGGAAAGAAAAGCTTTTCTTGCAAAACTAAAGCATCATTATCTTCTATCCTAATGATGAGAATGTGTTTATGTTGCTGAATCATAGACAGAATGGAGATTATTACAAGAATCTATGTTTGTCTCTTTTGATGGATGAACTTTTATTTTAAGGAAAATAGAGGAAAGAAAAGCTTTCATTGCAAAACTAAAGCTTCAAAAATCATGTATCCCAATGAGAAGAATGTGTTTAAGGTGTTGAATCATGAGAATAATGGAGATTATTACAAGAATCCATGTTTGTCTCTTTTGACAGACGAACTTTGATTTTAAAGAAAATGAAGGTAAGAAAAGCTTTTTTTGTAAAAACAAGCATCAACATTGTGTATTCTAGTTGGGAAAATATGTTAATGGTGTCAAATCAAGAAAAAAAATCTCAATTATGACAAGAATCCATGATTGTCTCTTTGACAGATGAACTTTGATTCAAAAGATAATGAAGGAAGGAAAGGCTTTTCAAGAAAAATCAAAGCATCAATATCATGTATCCCACTGCGGAGAATGTATTTATGGTGCCAAGTCATTAAAATTATGAAAATCATTACAAGAATCCAGGGTTGTCCCTTTTGATGGATAAACTTTAACTCTAAGGAAAATAGAGGTAAGAAAAGCTTTTCTCGCAAAACAAAGAATTCAATATCATGCATCCAAATAAGGAGAATGCATTTCTGATGATGAATCAAGAGAGTAATGGAGATTATTACAAGAATCCATGTTTGTCTCCTTTGATGGATGAATTTTGATTCTAAGGAAAATAAAGGCAGCAAAAGCTTTTCTTGCAAAGCTGAAGCACCAAAATTATGCATCCCAATAGGGAGAATGTGTTATGGTGCCGAATCATGAAAAAATTTAGATTATTACAAGAATCCATGTTTGCCTCTTTTGACAGATGAACATTGATTCTAATGATAATGGAGATCTCAAAATCAAAGCATTAATGTCATGTATCCTACAAAGGAGAATGTGTTTATGATGCTAAATCATGACAATAGTGGTAATTATTACAAGAATCCATGTTCATCCTTTTGTCAGATGAACTTTGATTTTAATGAAAATAGAGGTAAGAAAAGCTTATCCCACAGAACAGGAGCATCAATATCATGTATCCCAATTAGGAGAACATGTTTAAGGTGCTAAATCATGGAAAGAATGGCAATTATTATAAGAACCTATTTTGACATATGAACTTTGATTTTATGGAATATGAAGGAAAGAAAAGCTTTTCTTGCAAAACCAAAGCATCAATATCATGTATCCTAAAGAGGATAATCTGTTAATAGTGCCTAATCATGAAAGAATGAAAATTGTTATAGGAATCCATGTTTATCTCTTCAACGTACAAACTTTGATTTTAGGCAAAATGGACAAAAGAAAAGATTTTCTTACAAAGCCAAAGCTTCAATGTTATGCACCCCTATAGGGAGAATGTGTTTATGGCTCCGAATGATGAAAAGAATAGAGACTATTACAAGAATCCATGTTTATCTTTTTTGACAGATGAATGTAGATTTTAAGGATAATAGAGGATGGAGAAGCTTTTCATGCAAAATCAAAGCATCAATCTCATTTATCCCATTAAGGAGAATGTATTTATGGTGCCAAATCATGAAATAGGCAAGATTATTACAAGAATCCATTATTGCTTCTTTTGACAGAAAACTTTGATTCTAAGGAAAATAAAGGTAAGAAAAGGTTTCTTGCAAAACTAAAGCATCATATTGTGCATTAGAATAAGGAGAATGTTTTTTTGATATGATTCATGAGAATAATGGAGAATATTAAAAGAATCCATGTTTGTCTCTTTTGACAAATGAACTTTAATTCTATAGAAAATTGAGGTAAGAAAAGCTTTTCCTGCAAAACCAAAGCATAAACATCATTTATCCTAGTAGGGATAATGTGTTTATGGTGACAAATCATGAAAAAAATCTAGATTATGATAGAAACCCATGTTTCTCTCTTTTGATGGATGAACTTTGATTCTAAAGAAATAAAGGAAGAAAAAGCTTTTCCTGAAAAATCAAAGCATCAAAATCATGTATCCCAATGAGGAGAATGTATTTAAGGTGCTAAATCATAAGAATAATGGAGATTATTACAAGAATCCATCTTTGTCCTTTTTAATAGATGAACATTGATTTTAAAGAAAATAATGGTAAAAAAAGCCTTTCTTCCAGAAAACAAAAAAATCAATATCATGTATCCCAATGAGCAGAATGCGTTTATAGCACCGAATCATGAAAAGAATAGAGATTATTACAAGAATCAATGTATGTCTTTTTTGAAGGATGAACTTTGATTCCAAGGAAAATAGAAGAAAGAAAAACCTTTCTTGCAAAATGAAAGCATCAATATCATGTATCCTAATAAGGATAACATGTTTATGGTGCCTAATCTTCTAAAGAATGGAGATTACTACAAAAATCCATGCCAAGTCTTTCAACAGATGAACTTTGATCCTAAGAAAAATGATAAAAGAAAAGCTTTTCTTGCAAAATCAAAGCATCAATATCGTGTATCCCAATGAAGAGAATGTGTTTTTGGTACCTGTCGCAATGTATCCCGGGGTGGATCCTCACGGATCTATAGGTGCGTATGACTTAAAATATTTTCCTGACTTATGTCTTCTTGATCGAGACTTTTCTTTAGCGATGTGATGAGGCCAAGAATGTATAGATTCTTGTGGTACAGTGAAAGGGACTGTAAGACGAATCGCTCATCTTATTGGTCTCGGATGACCATCACGAAATGGCCAATGCTTGGAGTCGCCACCGATTGGATGCCTACTGAAACCTATGATTTGAGTTATGAAACTCAAAACATCGATCCTGTGGTCTACATAATGCAAAGATTCATCATTTGGGTTCGGGAGTTAGTTACACACGATGAGGTAGGAACCTCTTCATGATGCCCCAAATCGATGCCGAACTAGCTATGTCTTTCTTGGTTTCGATTCTTTCAATCTTAACTTGTCATTATTTCTATATAACCCTTTTTAATGCATGAATCTTATAGAAATAATCTAGGTTTTGATGAAAAAGATTTAATCTTATATACACCCCGAAGAGATGGGTAATATAGAGATTTTCGATAAAAATGACTTTTGGATTTTACTTTGAAAATGGAATGTTCCACTTTGGGCACTAGACAGATACCCACACGGAACATTACCTTTAATTTTATTTGAAACAATTTGAAAATATGAATGCAAATAATCATCATAAAGAAATCATGTTAGTAAGATAATAAATAAAGTAATCATAACATGTATCATTTAATGCAATGATAAAGAAAAAGAATGTACTATTGGAATTTATCTTGCTATTGGCATTAATTATCTAAGAATAACCAAATCAATAATTTTTGAGATGCATCTGGGTTTCTTGATTAAATAAGGTTTGTTTGATACATTCATAAGAGTCCGAGAAAGAGAAAACTATAGCGTTAGAGTATCCCTTCGGAAAGATAAGGTTGGAGTATCCCTTCGAAAAAATAGGTTTAGAGTATCCCCATAGACAACATATAATTTTGTTAAAGAAGGATTTTTAAATCCTGACAATTTTCAAAAGCAGGGTTGGAGTATCTCCTTAAAAAGCCGGGTTTGGAGTATCCTCGTGGTTGACAAATTATTTTAACAAAAAAGGTTTTTGTTAATCTCGATAATTTTGAAAAACAGGGTTGAAGTGTCCTCTCAGAAAGGTAGGTTTGGAGTATCCCCAAAAGTGATATGTTTGACACTCTTTAGAGAAGTCGAGTTGGAAAACTTAAGTTGGCAAAACCTTGTGATTTAGGGAATGTAAAAGCCTTTTAACAACTTTTGGCAAAAGAAATTATTGTGAATAAGGATGGTAAAGATGTAAAATGTGTTTGTGCCTTGATATGAGCC